>PVIC010004440.1:0-62660 GCA_004025085.1 Thryonomys swinderianus
TTCAGGTTGGCCCTGAGCTCACTATGTAGCCCAGACAAGCCTTGAACTCAGCAATCCTCCTGCCTCTGCCTCCTGACTGTTGGGATTACAAGCATGAGCCACCATACCCAGCACTATAGAGTATGGTATTGATTGCTGGTGGGCATGAGTCACCACGCCCAGCATTGTATGTGGTTACCGGGGATCGAACTCAGGACCTTGCGCTTGCAAGGCAGATGCTGGAACCACTGAGCTAAATCTCCAGCCCCAGTGACTTCTTGATAGAGCAAAACTCATCCTGTGGACAATTGTTCAAGAAGCGCTCTGGGCAGTGTACCCCGCCCCCATCCCAGCATGTTCGGCACTGGAAGGAGAACTTGCCCAGATAGAAGAGTCTTGGTAGATACTTTGATTTCTCTTTTCAGTGGCATATGTCTGTAGTCCATCTTGAGGGATGTGTCCACACCCACCACTCTTCGGAATCATCTTCACTTCCGCTCCCCTCCTTCATCCCCGGATCAGAGACAGCCTCCCTGTTTCCTAATGACTCCGCTCTATTTTGTCCTTTCAGTTATTCATATTCTGGTTTCTCATTGAAGAGAAATCACATGATATCCAGCCTTCTGTGTCTCAGTTTTACCTTGAACTTCTGACCTAACACAGCTCTTGGGTCCTCTGATGCTTGGTTAATTGCTTTTAACTTACTCAGCACTAACATTTTGTGGTTTTCTTTACTTTTGGAAAGAAACTTAAGTTTTTTTTTAATATTGTTTTCTATTTTCTCTTAGTTACTCCTTATAGATGGAAGCTGATTTCATTTCATGAAGCACTTAAAAGATCTCTGGTTTAAGAAGGCTCTTTTGTGTGACACACTATAGTTTCTCCTTTCTTTTTATTATACTTGGGGTAAAAGTAGAAAGGTGATGAGTCCCCTCCAGTTTCTGGTTTGACTTTTGGTCTGTCTGCTTCTCTGTATCTCTCTGCCTCTCTTCTCTCCTCCCTCTGTTCCCCTCTCCCCCTCTTCCTGAAATTTCTCCCTTTTTGTTTTCTTTTTTTAAATTTATGTTTATTGAGTTTATTGGTATATTTTAGGTGTGCCTTATGATCATATTCATCACTGAGAATTTGCGCCATACATGATGTATCCTAGTTCTTACTTTTTCCCATTCCCCTCCACTCACTTCCACCTCTCCACCCCTCCCCTTATACATAAGTTGGTTTTGCCTTTTCTTCAGTTTTTTTTTTTTTTTTTGCCCTTCTTTCCTTTGCCCACCCCCCTCCCCTTTCGCTTTCTTCTTCCTTTAACATCCAGTTTTGCAAAGAGACCCCTGTCCTTCTTTGTGCCCTTTTCTCCTGAGCAGCATCCTTCAGAGCCGGCCCCGCACCCACCCTGCAGGTCCGTCTGTCACTGTCACCGCGGTGACACACCAGGAGTCTGGACAGGAGTCTGGACTGTTGTTCACATCTTTCCCAGCAGCAGCTTCCAAGAAGTCTTTGGCTCCTTCGTCCAATCTCTTTTTCGTACTGTTTCGGAGGGTCTGTGTCCAGAGTGAGACAGACACCCTCGTTGGGACTGGTGTTCACTTTTATTTACAGTGACCTGGAACTGGTAGAATTCTCTTGTCTCATGTCACAGAAGGTGTGGGTTTTACAGTTTTACCAGTTTTCTTTGCTGTTCTGTATTGCTTTGTGGGGAGTTCATCACACTAATCTATTTCACCACTTTCTAGAAGGTTTCTGGGCACACAAGAAGTGCTGCTTTCTTCAGGACCTAGTCCTGGGGTGGGCGTAGACCTGAAGGAGCAAGAGCTGTGTGTTCTTTGTACATGTGAAAACTACGTAGATGTTTGGTTTACTGCTGCCATGGCTTTGTTTAGGACAGAGCACTTCCCTAATGAAAAAGTCTTCAGCATTTGACAGACATACTTACAAATTTGTTTGCATGCTGAGTACACTATATGTGTGTGTGTGTGTGTATAATATTCTACTAAGCATGGCTGATTACACTAAAATGCTTTGAAATCCATTTGTCCCCCAGCAACCCCATAAATAATGATGGTTTTGTCACAACTATTCTCACCTTTAACAGACTAGAGACAAGACTCGCTCTTGCGCCCTCCTGGTTACTGAGTGACGGGACCGAAGCCTAAGTCCCGGGGGGGAGAGACAGTGCCACTTCCAGTACCAGGCAAACTTCCACTTAGAACTTTTCGCTTGTTTCACTTTTTTAATTGTCCTTTGATCGCCTTGCTGTTCTAAGGTCATTCCTCGATAACAGATTACCAGCGGCAAAATCTTCACTGCTATCACTCAGATCGGATTGCTCTGGAAAGGCAGCGTGCATACATTGCTTGTTCGGTGAGGTAAGAGATTTTGCACTAATGAGTCCCCCTCTCCTCACAGAGGACAGCTGTGGGATGGATGGGAAGGCTAATCTGTGCGGACTCACTGCGGACCCACTGGCAAGGCCTGGCAGTTGACAGCGTGAACGGAAGCGGCGGGAAGGACAGGCACAATCACAGACTCCGTCGGGGACAGGCTGATTACTTGAAGGGTGTAGACAGAGTGTCTGCACCGCCGAACCTCACTCTGAGCAAAGCAAGCGAGTCGGACTGGAATTGCTCGCAGTGACGGTTCCTGTGCGTCTCTGCGGGGTCCCGGGCCGAGGAGACGCTGTCTGTCCGCGGTGAGAGGGGACCCGCGGCTCGCGCCGGGAAGCTCTTCGTTGGGCCTCGCCAGCCGGCCTTCGGACCCGCCTCTGGACGGACCCTCGCTAGGTCCCGAGAGAACACTTGAACGGGACAATGACGTTCCAGAAGTGAATCGTCTGAACTGTGCACACTGGAGAAACGGTAAAGCTGAAAAACGATGGGGCGTACGAGATGGATCGCGCTGCAAGCGGCGGCGGCGGCGCCCTGACAGAGCTGGCGCCCTTCAGGACGGGCCTCCGACCCCGGGGGCTGCTTGAGATCAGCCACAGCTTCCCGGTTCTGACGGGGGCTTCCCCGTCAGGCTGGACGCGCCAACCCGGAGCAGCCGAGGAGAGGAGCCACCGGAGGCCCCAGGCCGAGCGCGAAGGCGGGCCTCCTCCCTCTCTGCGCCGCCGGAGGAAGTCATTGCCGGACCCTAAACCCGGCCTTTCTGTTTAACTCTGTTCGCAAACTACCGACAGCAATGCTGGCGGCCAGCGCTCCAAACTACCCGGGGCGCGCGCGAGCGAGTGGCGCCGTCCAGCGACCCCTCGTGGTCAGACACCGTCTGCCGACAGTAGAAAGAACGCTTGGGAGGCCTTTCTGTTTTGTTTTTGGAGCTAAAACAGTATTATGTTAATCCAGTCAAAATGTCTAGCATTGTGCCTTTCGTGTTTTCTAACACTCGACACCCTTCGTCCATCTGCAGGACACTTTCACTGCCTGCCCAGCGAGGTTCCGATTCATTTTTAACCACTGGAATTTCTCAGCGTCATCATTTCTGGTTCAGTGATTTTGCACTTTGAGATTGGCAGGCCATGTCTGTTTGGTTAGCACTACTATGACATTATTGCTCTTCACAGGCTTATCACGGTCACACTGTTGGCTCTCAGTACCATGAAGTAAAATAGACCCCCGAGGACGACACAGCGTGGATCACACACGCTTGTTTAACGCACGCTTTTGCCAGAAAATACTGCATGTGCTTTACCTTGACTCGCTAAGATCAGTTAGCAGAAAGGCATGGCTAATAATGCTGGTGGTAAAAGTAAATAAACAGACAAGACAAAGATTGCCTGCTCTCTCTGTGCCTAGCCTGGAGTTGTTCATCTATGCTTAAGATGGTGAAATTTTAATTTTATTCATGACAAAAGAAAGACTAAAGACCTTGTGCTTTCATCTTTTGTTTTCTTGCCCTGATTAATAAGCTTATGCATTGAGAAAATGTATGCAGTTTTAATTTTCTATAGGGAATTTTTTCAATTAACTAAAATTAGGAATGTTCCATAATTTAAATGCATCATAAGGGAGATTAATTTTGTAACACTGTTGTATGAAAATTTTAAGACCATCACCAAGTTCTGAGTTTTTAAAGACATAGTTCAAAATTGTTGAAAAATCTGTATTGTTGCCAATATTCTTGTTCTGTATTAGATTATTAAATACCAGCAAAAGAATTACCTCACTGAAAGTCATCAGAACCCCACTTAATCGCTTGAGAAATTTTTTGTTTCACTTAACAATGGTTTTCATCTTATTTTTAGAAACTCAAATATTTAGATAAGTTATGTTTTCACTATGTGTTTAAGATAAACTTTCAAAGAAAATTTAATATGTTATAGCTGTATCTTTGGTAACTTTAAGACTTTATCATAGACTGTACATATGTTAAAATTAGTGTTTATCAGATGTGTGTGTCATCGGCTGAATGACAGAAATGACAGAAGAAACATATTTATGGTCATGAATGATGTACTTTGTAAAAAGATTTCAAAATATTAGGAAGTATACTGTGTGTTTTTAATCCTGTATAATAGTCTGTGATATTTTTATAGAACAATTCTGGCTTCAGGAAAGTCTGGAAGCAATATTTCTTGAAATAAAAGGTGTTTAAAATATACCTGTTTCAGAGAAATGAACTTACCCGTTTTGTGGCGCACGGATTCCTTGCTCTTGACTCCTAATCTTGACTTCTGTGACTGAATATTAGCCACACCCAGAAACCTGCCCTAAAGCGAGGGCACTGTGGAAATTCTCAGATAATGCCTCCAGCACAGACGCACCCCACTGTTGTCAGAGAAGGCGGGGCTTCCTGGGCACACAACCCAGGAAGATACAAGGCGTCCAAGCTTGTTTAATGGTCTTGCCATCCGGAAAAGCTACATTTCGTAAAAGGAGCCCTATGGTGACATTGCGAGTACAGGGCTGGTCCTGGCGGCACAAATGGAATCCTCCAGAAAACAAAATAAAACAAAAACTGTAATGTCCATCAAAGGTAGTTGGGGCACTTTGGGGACCATTAACCTAGATTGAAATAGAAACCTAATCCCTCTCCAAAACCTACATTTTCTAATTGGTAACCCCCACCTGCTGCCTTCTACATCTTTGGCCCTCAGGTCAAAGGGCTAAGTGATGTCCAGAGGCTAGATATGAAATGTCCAGCGGTTGGAAAGTTAAAAAGAAGGGGGGAGAAACCCAAAGGCCTCAAGGATTTAACAGTCAACCCTTGGATGACTGAAGAAACCGTAGTCTCAGCAAGAGGACAGAGTTGTCGCTAACAGTGCTGCCCGAAGACGACTCTGTACCTTGCTTTAAAAAGCAATGAATCCCATGTTAATTGCACATATTTGTGAGACTCAGTGTGATAGCTCCACACATGCGAACAACATTCGCTGGTCATGTGCCGCCACCCTTCTGCCCTCGCTCCCACCTCAGCCCTGGCATTCCCAGTCCTTCGCAATCACTCTGCTGCTTCCAAGTCAACTTTAGGGTGCTCTGCTTTTCACATAGAGAAGGAATATTCAGACATATGTCTGACTCTTTGCTCCTTTATTATAAAAAGTGACTGGGCCAGAAGTTGCTACCCTTGAGAAACTCTGTTAGTCAATTCAGTATCCGTGCTGTGCCTACCACGTGAAAGGGGCAAGAGAGAGACTGTCTCCCAGGACTATATTTCAGACATTGGCAAACCCTTATTTGGCTGCCCACCAGCTCTTGTTTGATCTGGTGCCCAGAAAGGCTGTCCAGTCCACCCCTAACCCTCACTGACCTAGAAGATGAGGAGAGGGCTGGCCCCTCTCCACTTTCCCCACGTACACACATGCACCCCACCCACAAGGGCACACACAAAACACACACAGGACGACAAAGCTACAGGGAGGCCCCATTTGACAAAGATGCTCCACTGTAAGGAAGGAATAATGCGCGCGACATTTAAGATCTAACTTAAAACTTTTTTGCTATTTATGTGAGCTTAGGAAATCAGACCTCTCTAAGACAACGTTATAAAACTTACCAAACTATAAAACCAGAGATTTGGATCGGAGGTGGCGAATACACAGCCTAAGTGATTTCTTTTCTCAAAATGCATCAAGAAAGATACCAGAGCATTTGTGGCATCAGAAATGCTTGACACAGACAAGGTGGCATCAACACCGTTGACTGGATATTGACCTCAGGGACAAAAAACCCACTTGCCACACCCAAACCGGTCATCTCCGATGCCCTCCTGACATTCCTCCAGAAGCGGAATGGGGTGGGGGGGTCACAGGTGCATCTCAGCAGCAGAACCCTTGCTTCTCCTGCTGACGCACTGGGTCCATTCCCAAAACACCACACACGCGCACACACACACACATAAGTCCTGTGATCACCAGCACCTGAAGGCTTTCTTGGTTTAAAAAAAATGATAATAATTAACCCCCAGGCTGGAGATTTAGCTCAGTGGGTCCAGCTCCTGCCTGGCAAGCGCAAGGTCCTCAGTTCGATCCCAGTAACCACATACAACAGTGCTGGGCATGGTGACTCACGCCCACCAGCAATCAATACCACATACCACCGTGCCGGGCGTGGTGGCTCACACCTGTAATCCCAGCACTCAGGAGGCAGAGGCAGGAGGATTGCTGAGTTCGAGGCTTGCCTGGACTACATAGTGAGCTCAGGGCCAGCCTGAACTATAAAGCGAGCCCCTGTCTCAAAAAAAAAATAATAATAATTAATCCCCTACCTCAAGTCAACATACCTACACAGGTTGGCATTCTAACTTAAAAGTTGCGTTTGAGCCCTAGGTATGAAACCCATGGCCTCCAAGTGCTAGAAAACCCCCGAGCTACATCCACACACACACACACACACACACACACACACACACACACACACATCCCCATTTGTTTGGGACGTCAGACTAAGTTGGCCAAACTGCCCTTGAACTTTGGTCCTGCTGCCTTGGCCTCCCAAGAAGCCTGGGCTTACACACATTTACCATGGTATCCAACCTAAATTTAAATGATTTCCAAATTATTATTTTTAGACCTTGTTTAAGATCCTTAGTTCTTCCCAATGTTGTCCAATTCCGCTTGACACTTCCAGAACTGATTTTAATGGAAAACAGATCTTTGGTCAGCAGTGAAGACGGCCAGGGCGATACTCACCTCCACACCTCGGGTCCATCGCGGAGCGGCCAGCTCCCGGCCCGGCCCGCGCTCGCCCTGGCGCCACCGCCTCCCTGCGCCTCTTCGGCGCTGTGGCCACCGACGCCCCCGCCTTCGCCGCCGCCTCCGAGTTCACGCGGCCTCCGCAGGCCCTTCCATCCTTCCTGCTTCCCGCTGCCCCTGTCCCGCCTCAGCCGGCGCAAACCCCTCCACCCTTGGTTCTCACGCCGTCTCCGACTCCGCGTGAGCGGCCCCGGGCTCCCGCTCCTGGGTTGCGCTCTGTTGCACCACGTCTGGCCCAGTGGCGTGAGAACACCGGCCGCGCCACACCCTCTCCCTGCCCTTCCCGACCCGGAGGCCCCGGGGCGGCTCCCACGCGCTGCCTCCGGAGAGCGCGCTGCGCTGCTGACGGAGCCAGCAGGGAGATGGACCTTCTGGTCGGTGTGGGGGAGCCCCTGCCCTGCTCTCGTGGCTGGAAAACGGAAGCGGTGAGCAAAGGCATTGGCTTCTTCCCGAACGTTTCACACCCACCCCCTGCACCCCCAGGCCCCGAGCCGGCTCACATGTTACTGGGGTCTAGAACCTGTTCTCTCCCCATTCCTCTTCCCCCACGTTCCGCCATCTCCTGAACCCAACAGGGCAGGAGCGCAAAGGAACCAGTCCGACCTTGGGTAGGTTTCAGCGCGTGGAGAGGCCAGGGCCTTGCAGCCCTGGTATGTATGTACCCACCCTGAGGGCCCGTTCCGGTCGGTTGCAGGCCATGTGTTTTCTATAGTGGCCGCTAGGTGGCACTCTAGGGAAACTCAATCCATCTTTGGCGCCAGCCCTCGCTGAGGAAAGCGACCACTTCCATTGATTTCTGGGAGACCAGCGCTCCTCTGAGCATCACCTTTGGACGAGAACACTTCTAGAACAACTTGATCCAGGACAGGCTTTCTCTTTCTGCAGTGCCTAGGATCTCGGCCATTCTGGCAGAGCAAAGAACAGTTTTAGATTCCTACTGATTTATGATGGTATTATGAGTTGGAACCGCATCAAACTTTGACATTTAAATTCAAAAGTGAACACTGAATATTGATCTCCTTCCTTTCCAATGGCTTTGCTCAATTAAAAATGTTTTTTGGCTCCAATATACTGCAGCTACAGAGGCCCTCTCTGCCCAGCTGGCAGTTTTAGAAATAAGAAAGAAACAATGTTTTTTAACACCTCTGAAACACTGAGGTTGAACCAGGTCTGGGGCTAACCCAGGAAGGTAAGAGACCATGGCACACAGCCTCTCCTCTCCTCACCCCTCTGTCCTCAAAGTGAAACATGCTAATGGGTCTGCTTCCAAAAACCCCATGTCAAAATGTTTCTGTCTATACCTCAAGAGGTCAGAAACAAATTCCTGAGAAATCCTGTGACTAAATTACGTAGGCCTAACTGAGGAAACTGACCAGCTATTTACTTTGAGTAAGTAGCTCATCTGATGTATACAGAAAGCCGGGGAAAAGTAAGGGCTTACAGGAAATTCAGCATGGAAACACACACACACACACACACACACAGAGGCACCTTGGGCCACTCTGACCCTATGCCTTCCGTGTTTGATGGGTTAGGGAATGATACATGGACATCCACTGCCCTGCTTTCCACTTGTGAAGTGCTGAAGGCCGACTCTAAATATAACCCGCTGTACTCCTGCCCAGGAGTCATGCTTTATTCCCATGTCTCTCTCACCCCTTCCACCTCTCACCCAGAAGTACAAGGTGCCAGTGTGTTTAATAAACACTGCCGTCAGCGGAGACATCCCAATCCAGGGCTTTGGAGGGAGCGAAGCACAGTGTGCTAAAGTGGAATAAGTCAGGCACAGAAAGACAAAGGCCACATGTCCCCCACTCTGTGTGGAAACTGAAAAGTTGACTTTCTAACAGGAGAGTGGATTCGGGGAGGCTTTGGAGGGAGGGAGGGAGGGATTGAGGGAGGGTGGTAACAGGAACAGCCGAGCAGCTGGACAGCAGGGATCCTGTCCTCTTGCTGGGTCCTCCGAGCTGGGGACTGAGCCCAGAGCCTCCGCCACGCTAGGCAGGAGGAGTGACTGCTGCAGACATTTAAGGCTATGCTTCAAGACACTAGTACATAAGATTTTGAATGTTCTCAATACAAAAAAATGGCAAACATTTCACACATGGATAAGCCAATTACTCTAATCTGATCATTACACTGTATACCTACAATTAAAATGTCATACTGAACATCATAGATATGTAAAATCATATATATGTATATATGTGTGTAATATGTATATATATTCTTACATAAACACATGTGTACATACACTCACATGTGTACTTTTTAAAAAACCTAAGGCCTGGGCTGGAGATTGAGCTCAGTGGTTCCAGCGCCTACCTTGCAAGTGCAAGGTCTTGAGTTCAATCCCCAGTAACCACATACATACATGGTGACTCATGCCCACCAGCAATCAATACCACATACCACAGTGCCGGGTGTGGTGGCTCACGCCTGTAATCCCAGCACTCAGGAGGCAGAGACAGGCAGATTGCTGAGTTCAAGGCCTGCCTGGGCTACATAGTGAGCTCAGGGCTAGCCTGAACTACAAAAAAGCGAGACCCTGTCTCAAAAAAAAAAAAAGAGAGAGAAACCTAAGGCCTTTTTTCCCCAGGTGGGGTCTTAGCCCAAATTCCTGTCTCAGAGAACTGGCTTCTGGGTAATTTTAGCAACCATCAATTATCTTGTGACCCACAGTTTGGAAAAGAAGGGGGCTTTCAACTCATTTTTGCCTTTGGGAATTGTGTGTGTGTGTGTGCGCGCGCGCGCGCGTGTGTCTGTGTGTGTGTGTGTGTGTACTGAAGATTTTCTTTTTACTTACCAATTTTTTTTGGCTTTTCTTTTTTTTTAAATTGAGTTCTTTATTGGAACAATTTATATACATCTCACAATCACATATAACATTGGGGAATTTGTACCAGTATATGACACAAGTTAATTCTCATTTTACCCATATCCCTACCTACCCACACCTCCCCACCCTCTTTATACATATTCTTTTATTTTCTTACTGAATCATATTTATTCCTTCCCCTCATTACATTCCCATACCAAATTTCCTATGGAAATTTCCCACTCTATAAAAGCTGTCATACTTTCTAGAGCTCATTTGCATCTACAGGTATTCATGTCAAAGAGAAGATCCGGTATTTGCCTATCTGTGATCTATTTATTTCACTTATCACCTAGGCATTGTTTCTTCTTTCCAAATCAAAAAAAAAAAATCCAGAGACAAACTCATTTCAATGCCACACACTTTATTCATTTTTTAGACTTTTTTCCTTAATAGTCAATGGTCAAGTATTCAAGATACTGTAAACCAAGGTTTATTGGTACACTGACAATCAATTTCATTGAAAACAAGGAAGTCATACATCTTTTAAATTAAACTTAACAGGTCTCCAAATAAATATTTACCTTAAAATCACAAAACCAAACTTTATGTAACAACTCAAAACAGCCCTTCGTCACAAGCACACCTCTGCACAGGAAAACACACGCACGCCAAACACACACCCCTCAGAGACTCGAATACCAGGTATTTTGACACTGTATTCCATTTCCTTAAGATAAAATGTTAGAGGCTGGCCTTCGGCTTCGTGCTTCCACATTAACACTTGTGGGCTGAGAGTAGAGGTATATCTTGTTTTTTTTTTTATGAAAAATGCCCACTACCAAATCTTAACAATTATTTCTACTTTTCAATTCTACAAACTAAGTTCTTTTGTTCACCCCTTTGGTTTAATACATCCTTGAAATTAGTTTTCAGTGACATTTTCTCTTTAAATTCTGGCCTATATAGTAGACTACCAGAAAAAGACAATACCTTTAATACCTCACCGCTAAAAACAGCTTCTAGAGGTGTATGCTAGGTGGAGGAAAAAATATCTGAAATGGTTCTACCTCTCTCTGAAATTACTTTTAGCATCTGATCATTCTTGCTAAACTAAATATCAAAAGCACTTGAGTTATCCATAGAAAAATACTCCCCCGGCACTCATTTCTGCAGCGCAGAGTTCACGGATTAACTGTTGAAATAAGAGTGCTGGGTGCCTGTCTTTTGGGAAACTTTCCAGAATCCCAAACGCACACCACATACAGCTCTCGTCAGTGAAATACTGTGAACTCAGTAGTGAACACGCATCGTTGAATACTATTAGCACCAAGGCAATTTTTTTAATGTTGCGCAAGCAAAGAGCCGGGGAGGGTTTCCGTCACAGTGGAGCCCTCCCCGGGGCTGAGGAAAAACGAAACCTCCTTAAACACACAGATCTGATTCTGATGCAACACGGAGTCTGCATGGACACAGCCAGCAGCATGTTGGAAAATGGAGAGACAAAAGATAAAGTGCACAGGAATGAGCTTCGCCGGCCAGCCACACTCTGCCTTCCGGTGGAGGAAACGCGAAGACCTGCAGAGGCCCCTAGGAGTCTGTAAAACAGAAATCTAGCAAAGCTGCAGTCTGGGCCATTCTGGAGTCGATATGGTGTTTCGATACCGCCCCCACTGCTCCGAACGCTCGGCGCACCCGTCCACACAGGCGCTCGCCTGCTGTGTCTCCGAGGGGGTTTCAGTGGGGAGCACTGGCAATTCCCACAAATGCTTCAGGCCTTTCCAAGCTGGGATGTTTCTTCCTGGTGTTCATAGTGCTTCTACAGAAAAAACTCCCAAAAACTCCAAAAGCAAGGGGAACTTCCTGGCGCCAAAGCCACCAAAGAATGCGAGCTGGCCAAGGAAGTTTCTGGGCGGCTGGAGGGACACAGGACTCCGTGCACCCAGCCGTGCCCGGGCTCCCTCTGGAGGCTGCTCGGCCCGCGCACCCTGCTGTCCGAGCCCTCAGGGCAACAGTCGGCCCCTGGGTCGCTAGGTATTTTGTGTATGTTCTTTGTCCTCACAGGGACTCTTAAAACTGACATCTGCCCCAAGACTGAGGGAAATATTAACAGTCTGAAAGAAAAACAAAACAAGACCTGAAAACCCACAAAACTCAGGTTCAACAAATCTGAGCTACCACGTGTCAAACGTTTCACTTCTGAAGCTTTGCTGTCATTAACACCAAAATTGAATTTGTTCTACATTAAATATAAACTATAAATAATTATTTGAGGTATGTTATGATACTTTTAATATGACATTTAGCTAAATAAATGAAATTTACCATAAAAAATCTTAAAAACATTAAATGCTGATGCTTCCTAGAAGGGTTGCCTACAGTTTTTTTTTTTCTATTTACACAAAGAAATAATATCTCTGGTCTTCAGAAACAGTAATACATCAAAAAATGAAATGTATTTGCCTTGCCATTTTATAATTGCATTTTGCCTCTGTTAACCAAAAACCACTATGTGCATTACTTAACGTAAGAAGTGAAAATGAAGCCAGAGAAACCCACGTCTCAGCCCCAACTTTGCCGCTCTGTGCAATCCTAAGTAAGTGACTTGGCTTCTTGAGGCTCAGGTGTGTCTGGAGACAGAGACAGAAGGAGAGAGAAGAAAAGGAAGACAGGAAGGGAGGAGGGAAAATAAAAAAGTGCTGGGGTGCAGGGCAGTGGCAGAGCACATGTAGCACATGCAAGTACCTATGTTCCATCCCTAGCACCAACAAAATGAGAAACAAAACAAAACAACAGCGTGTTCCAGAGGGCTACAATGAATAGTATATAGTAACTACTTGCGGAAAGCCCTGCAGAGGCTGCTGATTAGCTTCCTCTCTGATCCTTTATCTCCACCCCCAACCTTGAGACACCATGATTCTGAATAACTATCTGTTTCTCTCCTTGAGACTGAACCTGAGACCTTTGTACTGAGCTGTATCTCCGGGCTATTTTAAGACAAAGTAGCTATCTTAAGTTAAACTAGCTGAATTGCCCAGACTGAACTAGAACTCACAATCCTCCTACCTCAGCCTCCCGCAGTGCTGGGATTAGAGGCGCGGGTCACGTGCCCGGCCTGGTTGTACAAGGACCAAGGAAACCAAAAGGACGTGCTCCCAACCACCCTCCCCAAACCCTGTGAGTTTCCAAATAATAGGCTGGACCCAAGGAGAGTATATTTGCATATTAAAGCCAGATAATCTATTAATTTACAGACTTGATAGAGGAACAAGATGACCTTTGGCAAAAACAAGCAATTTGAAGCCTAAATGCACAGTGACAAACCATCCATGGAAGCCACAACTATAAAGTACCACACCCAACTTATAAATACACACGTAAGATCTTGCACATAAAGTTAAATACTATCATCCTCATAATAGTCGCTTAGTTGGCTATGTAATATTCCAATGCTACCACCACAGCCTAAAGTGTTTTGGAAACAATTCCTAACTGGTACACATTCTAAAACTTCACTCCGGCATGACTTCCACTACTTATTCCACATCACCAGCAATGCATGAATGTGGGGACATGTCAGGCCAGGTTCTAACCCAATCATCCAAGAGGTTTCACGGAGTAGGAGACAATAATCCGTAAGTTGGTACCTGACTGCTCAAGAAGGAGAAAGCTAGAGTCTCTCTCATTTCCCCTGCTGACTTCAATAATCAGAGCACCCAAAAGCACTGTCAAACTTGCCTAAAGTCATTCAATGAAGAATTCTAATGATCAGAGAAAAATTAAGAGAAGATCACTCCTCCTTTGCCTACACAACTTAAGCCCCAACAGTAAAGGGTATCTTCCTTTTTAAAGGACAAGATAACCCAAGGAGGGTAAAGAGAACACTGAATCCCCAGAGGAGACACTGGGCTGACTGGCAATGTTTTCTGAAAAACTTCAGTGTCCCCGCAGTGGCCAAAGTTTGATAGCTATCAACACAATTTTAATCATAGCCAAGCAAGGCCACTCACTTCTGGGAGCCGGACCCACGAATCAAGGGTAAGTATGGGCCACGTGAGCTGCAAGCTTTGCCCCTTGCAAACTGTATTCCATCTGCCAGGGAGTACCCTCTCCACAGGCTGCGCATCCCCGAGGAACCGTCTGACCTGTCATCCCGAGGTGGAGAGGAAAACTGCGCTGCGCTGGGCTTTCACAGCCACGCAAGGGGGAAGCGACAGAGCCCGGACTGTGGGAGAGTCTGCCCACCACCTCTGTCCCTTGGGAATGCACAAACCACGTCTCAGGGAAGACGCTGGCAAGCGTGGGCTCCTCAGGGAAGCAGCCCACACTCCACCAGCAGGGGGCCTTGAGGAGCCCACACCCCACCAGCAGGGGCCTTGAGTGACTGACCCCTGCTGGCCACTTAGTGCTACAGGAGGCGTCTACCTCAAGGAGCAGGGAGAAAGCATCCTATGCGGTACCTAAATCAAAGGACACGGTGGAAGATTCTGTTCAGAATGACAGATAGTGAACGCAAAGAGGGTTCTGGAATAGAGCAATCTCATCTCAGAATTGCTCGAAGAGGGGCCAGGGATTTAGCTCAGTGGTTCTGGCATCTGCCTTGCACTTCCTAGGTCCCAAATTCAATCCCTGGTAAACACGTACCGCAGTGCCGGACGTGGTGGCTCCAGCCTGTAATCCCAGCACTCGGGAGGCAGAGGCAGGAGGGTTGCTGTGAGTTTGAGGCTAGCGTTGGCTCCAAAAAAAATTATGTAAGAAGGCTACAGAAAGGGAATCAAAGAGGATGGGATATAAGATGACTGTGTCTCTGATTTAATATGACAGACCAGGTTATTTTAAATAATTTATTCTACTAAGGATCTTACTCTGGATCTGATGCACAGGTCTCCCTTCTGTACGCAAGGTGATTTTCATATTCCAGGGAAAGCTTTCCTGACTTAATGACTCATTTTTAGGAGCCACCACAGTAATTTCTGTACCAAAAAGGAAGGAAGAGTTAGAGGAGGAAAATAGGAGGAGGAGGAAGAGAAGAGAGAGTACAGAATTTCTAGTGCTTTAAAAGTAAAATGCTGCGATGGGACTCTATATTACCTTTAGAGCTTCTTTTTCAACTACTTTGAATGTTGAAGTTGTAATTCTCGATCACTCTTGGGAGCCTAAGGAATTTCAACAGAAATTCCTCGGATGAGAAAACCATCCACTTCCATGTTGTGTATCTCAAATCAGTTTCCAGCCATGTTCTTTAGCACTGGCTTTAAAGCCCCTGACGAAGGACTGAAGTGTATGTTCAAGCTATCAGGCCTGAGACTCAGCAGCCTCTTATGATTGAGTAGACAGACTTAAAGAGGGGGTCTGAGAAAGTGGTGTCCCCAGTCCTTTCATCCTACTACACACACAGTTCTTCCAAAGCATTTGAAAAATTCTACCTGATTGATAACTCTGCTATGGCTTAAAATGCTGTTAACAGTACCTTAGAGAACGCTCAGCTTCTAGAGAACGCTCAGCTTCCTCTTTTCCAAAACAAATCTGCTTTATTCTCTGAAAGCAAAGGTAACATGCTGCACTTACATTTTTCCAACCAAATTGCATAGTTGAGTCAAATTCATTTGTGCTTTTGTAGCAGAGCTCACAGTAGGTGTTGAGATCTAAAAAAACGGGGATTTGCAAATGCAAAGTCAACCGCGAGGCTCCCCTGGGCTTGGAGTGTACGCTGACCACACGACCATACTCGCGGCCGCCGCGGGCCTCAGCCTCACCCGCACTGCGGCACGGGCGGCCGGCTGACAGCGGGAGAGGCACGGTCCGCTGGCCTCCCCCGTGCGAGCAGGACGGCTCCGGTCCCTTTGAGGTATCCAGCCCTCAGTCAGTAGAGGCTGTGTTTTCTGAGTCTTGTTGGTTTGAGGACTGTGTCTGTAGAGGTTAAAAAGAAAGAAAAGAAGGCACAGGTGTTTCTCAAGTCGCCGAATTCAACTCAACCAACAAAACAAGTCGTTTTCCAGCTTCAGGAGGTGGCTACACGCCCGCAGAGCCCGCTGCTGGGCCTGGCTCTGTGGAGGAGCTTATTGCTTCTGGGAAGGGTCCCGGGTAGGTCTGTGCGGCAGAAGTGATCCCCTTCTGCGCACCGCTGTCCTCCGGGAACCCTCCCTGGGCGCCCAGGGCCGGGCACGAGGTGGTCCGGGCACGCTTCTCGGGCCCGTCGGGCTGGCGCACGCGCTCGCTCACCGTGCTGAGCGGGAACTCTCGGCCCCTCTGCCTCTGCGCTCTGTCCTCCTTGTATTTGATGGAGTACCAGGCCAGGAAAATAAAAATAAAGCCGACGAACTTGAGGCCAGCCGCCAAGCCGAAGTAGACAAAACGAAACGATGTCACGTTGTACTCCCAGCAGGAGCCCTGCACCCCGCAGTCCTGCTGCCAGAGCATGCAGGTGGTGTCGATGACTGCTCCAAAGTAGATCGGAGTCGGAATGTACGCTGGGCCGGAGGAGAGAGAGAAATCGACTTAGCACGTCTCACAAGGGAAAGCAGATCTTAAAGTTACAAAGGAGAGTGCTCAAAGAATGATGGGAGGGAGCGATGTTCTTGTGTCACTCGATATTTTAAAAATATAGCCTTTCATCCTAACTCAGAATGTGTTACTGACTTCTAGGATCATAAAGTTGTCTATTGCCTATATATCTGGGACAGATCCTCACATTAGACACTTTAGGTCCATTTATTTGTCATTGATTCCTCAATAAAGCTGGAAAAAATGTGACTGCCAAAAATGCAGCTAGAGAACCTCCTCCAGCTTCAAAGTAGAGCTTGTCGCTAAATACTTAAGAAGCTGTCCTAGAAGCCTTGATTGCCTATCACAGTTCAGTAACACCTCGCTTTTGTGGGCCGGGCCCCAGCGCTTGGATGCAGGAAGAGGAGGAGAGAAGCACTGTCTCCCACCCGTCAGACACCACATCAGAAGGCGAGTTCACAGAGGCGCCTGGGGTATGGAAGTAATTACAGCATGAAACTTGTCTTTGAAGCTTACAACACAGCAGCAGCTTTGTTGCTTGAGCCATGCGAGAGAGAGCTCTTCAGTCCCACAGGGAAGTCCACCTGGCAGGTACACTTCATCACGGGCTACTCCCCTTGCCAAAATGTGTCCACAGCCTCACTCACAAATCCCTGCCCCTCCTTTAAAGGCCTCTCACGCACAAGCACCCTATTACCATCGTGCTCTGGGTATCCCTCCACTCTATAACTATCGCGGAGCACTTATTTGGACTCCTGGCCAACTTGACCCCCTAAAGCTCCCCAGTGGAAGACCACGCCTTTAGGCTTCCCAGCCCACGAACCTATCAGGATAGCTCATGGATGCTCAGCAAAAGCAATATGAAAGGCATAACGGGCAGAAGGGAAGAGAGGAAGAGGAGAAGAAAACACCAAGGAAGTGAGAGACAGAGGATGGCAGATGAAAAGACCAGAAAACGTGGTGTATTTCTAAATAAACTTTTGTAAAAACGAGATCTACCACTATAATTAAAATTTAAAGGTCTAGAGATTTAGTTCAGTGGATCCAGAGCCTGCCTAGCAAGCGCAAGGTCCCTGGTTCGAACCCTGGTAACCACATACAACAGTACTGGGCATGGTGACTCACAGCCACCAGCAATCACTACCACGTATCACAGTGCCAGGCATGGTGGCTCACTCCTGTCATCCCAGTACTCGGGAGGCAGAGGCAGGAGGATTGCTGAGTTTGAGGCTTGCTTGGGCTATATAGTAAGCTCAGGGCCAGCTTGAACTACAAAGTGAGACCCTGCCTATAAATAAATAAATAAATAAATAAATAAATAAATAAATAAATAAATAAATAAATAAATAAATAAATAAATAAATAAGTAAGTAAGTAAATAAGTAAGTAAATAAGTAAGTAAATAAGTAAATAAATAATAAAGCTGCGTAAGTACTAAAAACTTTTCTTTTTTTAAATTTTGAAGACGTGAAATTGGCTTGTTAGTCCAACTTCACATTTCACAATCAACAGAAATTAAGACAAGGTTGAATTAAGGAATAAATGGCTGATACACTCTCCCTCCCCTTATTGCCAGTACCGCAGCAGACACCCCCTGCCATCCCTTTCCGTCCACAGCATCAGGGAGGCCAGAGCAAAGGAGCAGTGTTCTTCTTCCCCTCCACCTGTCCCTCTGATGAATTGATTTCTCTCTTCGAAAATAACATTTTCTAGTTTTCAAATTAACTCTATGTGGATGTCAGAGTTTGTTTTAACCAACGCACATTTTAAAACAGTATCTTCTTGTCTTGTTGATATCAGAAAAACAAGCCAGGAACAGGGAAGTAGGTCAGTGGCACTGCACCTGCCTGACAAGCGCAAGTCCTCAGTTTGATCCCTAGAACTCAAAAAACATAAAATAAAACAGAAAAGAAAAGAAAAGAGAAACAGGCCACCTATTTGATAGAACTAGCATCACTGCCCAACTGGGGCTTACTGGACAACGCTCCCTCATGGACGGAGCCAGCAAGCACAACATGACAAACTGAGACTCCCACAAAGGAACACTGCTTCAAAGGGCAGGACAGTGCCATCTAAGTGTTCCACCTTTTAGAAACTAAAATTTGAATCAGGGGCTTTTTTCTTTTTTTTTTTTTTTTTGGGTCCTATGAACAATAGTACTGATTACTGGGGAGAAAATAGCAGGGGGAAAAAATGACAAGCTGCTACTTAAGAAAGAAAAAATAGCTTGGTGACAAGGAAGTCAATTAACAATACAGTGAAACTGACCCAGGCCCCTTCTTCACATGCTCCTCCCGCTCCCTGTCCCGACCCTCCGCAGGCCACATGTGTTTGTACAGATCGATCTTCAGGCACTCTGTTCTCAGCACTACAGCACTAAGGAACTTTTCTCCTTGAGAGCAAAGCCCGCAGGGTAGCTCTGCACATCACTTTTTTTGTTTTTAGAATTGTGTTTCCTTCGGAGAACTTGATAGGAGTATCCTTCCTCCGGACATTAAAATTACTGTGAAGAAGTAAGAAACTGAAACTTTCACAAGGAAAACGACCCCTCATTCCTCTTGCTTGCACGTTAGGAAGGCACAAAGTGACCAAAATGCCAGGATAATCCATTACAAACTTCTTGATTTTGTGTTTCTTACTGTATAAAACTTCCTAGAGGATGTCGCCCAAGTTTATGTTCACAGTCAAAAGGAAACTAATCAAAGGTCAGTTTTGTTTTTCATTTCATCATGTCATCTTTCAGCTCCAATTTGAAAATAAAGAAGTGTGCCCTCACCCCAAACCTATAAATTCCCAGTGAGGAACAATAAAGATGACTTGACTGCCATTTTCAAAGGACAATGAGCATTTTCCAGCTGCAGAGAGGAACCAAGAGGCATGCTGGGTAATCTGGGGACCTACCAAGAGTTCGCAGCAAGACAAACTGCATCCCCAGTGCAAAAGGTCTCTCTTCATCTTCCACAGACCTACAGTACAGGGAAGGAAAGACAGGTTTTTACTACATGGCAGCCTGAAGAACACAAATACCAACTCAAGCTGGCTTTCTGCAGAGCCCATGACTACAGGGCCACTCTGCTGTATTATTTAACTCACTAGCATTTGCTAACATCAGCAAGCAAGGCTGGGAACAGCTAAATCACAAAATGGAGACTTCCTCAATGCAGATACCATAAACAATTCCATTCATTCTAGTTGCTTCCATGCAAATACTAGAGGAAGGTCAAAGACTCTTGGTTGAAGATGCAGAAATAGCTTCAGTTGGGCCTTCAAAATCTGTTTTATTTTTTTAAAAATTCATAATCTTTTGTCTTAAAAATTGCACCCTCTTTCTCCTTTTCCCTGCACTTTCCACAATAGTGGATGTTTCCATGGAAATCACTCCCATAATTCCTCCAGGTAGGAAAAGGCAAAAACAAACACAAAGAATATATCCAAAAACTATATTTTAAAAATCAAGTCAAAAGTCACAGAAAAAAAAAAAAAAGAACTCCTTCAAACCACATTTTTTTCCTTTACTACAATTTATGCCAAAAGTAATTCCCTCATGGCAGGAAGACTGGAGCCTATTGATTTTGCAATTAGCAGAGATTGTAAGGCTCCTTTTCTGAGATTTGGGGTTAGAAGCCAACTAGTCAATTGCTATGTTGGGACACTATAAAACGGGTGGTCATTCTGTGGATTTTTTAGTATCTCTCATAGAACCAATGTGCAAAGCACTGGATTCTTAAGTGAGTAAAATTATGGTTCACACAGTGGCATGTACCTATTGTCTGAGCTACTCAGGGAAGATCATGGGAGCACAGAGATTTGAGGCCAGCCTGAGCAACATAATGACACCTTATCCAAGACAAACAAAATGGGGCTGGAGGGTTAGCTCAGTGGTTCCGGCGCCTGCCTCGCAAGCGCATGGTCCTGAGTTCGATCCCTGGTAACCACATACAATGCTGGGCGTGGAGACTCACACCCACCAGTAATCAATACCACATACCACAGTGCCAGGCGTGGTGGTTCACGCCTGTAATCCCAGCACTTGAGAGGCAGAGGCAGGAGGATTGCTGAGTTCCAGGCTTGCCTGGGCTACATAGTGAGCTCAGAGTCAGCCTGAACTATAAAACGAGACCCTGTCTCAAAAAAAAAATAATAATAATAATAATGAAGTATCTTATCCTAGGGTATTTCCCAAGGACCAGTACCCTTGCTGTCTTTTCCCAAATCCTTCACATTTCACAGCAGTCTACCTGGTTCCACACATGACCATTATGCCATAGATACCTAGTGCGGAACACATGGGGTGAACATACCAGCACCTCAGCACCCTCTTCTTTGCTTCATACCACTGGAGCTACAAGGAGTAGCTTTGCAGGGAAATATTCACCTGGGCATCTAGCAGGACAGAAGTCATGATGACCAACGCCACCACCCACCCTTACCAAGCAGCGACACCTCAGCACATGTCTCCTGCTAGGTGCCATCACTACGACGCTCTGAGAGCCAGAAGAGAAGTAAGGTTGACTTGCTTCCTCACACGTTCACCCTAAGGCCATAGCGTAAAACCGGACGTGTTTCACCACTGCCCTGGAACCTGCACTGCAGACACCAGCACAATGATCCATGTCAGCGTCAGAGCTGTGTGTCCTTCCATGAATAAGAAACCCAAACAGCAAAGAAAGCACAGCCTGAGTAAGTAGAAAAATCACATCTCCCAGGCTCCCTTCTCTTGAGCCAACTCCAGGATTTTAGAGGAATGCAAAATGAATGAACTCAGCACTGCGAAATGCAGGCCCAGCAGAAATGGTCGTGGATCCTGGAGGCACAGTCCTAACTATCTGCAAGGCTAAAGATAATGGCTCTGAAGTGTACACGATTTAGCAACTTTGCCAAATGACTTCCTGCCCTCCTCTGGGCTCTAGCTTCTCAGAGTTCACACAGAGATAGTTTCCAGCTCCCAAAGTCCAGCCATGCAGGGCACAGACTTCAGGAACAGAAAGGACCCAAATGATGTTTTGCTAAACAGCAGGACCAGAACCCAACTGAAGAAAGTTCTAGAACTTGAAAGTTTAGGTCGGCCCTTCCCTTCCTGACACTGCTGATCTCACCTGAGTGTGACAATGATGGCTGACGGCTGGGCACACGCTGTGATGAAGGTGACTATGAACAGAAACACTAAGAAGGGGATGAGCGTATTGCAGGCCCTTTTGCACTTCCCTGACACGGCATAGCCGTTCTCATTGAGATACGTCTTGACTATAACCACGCGGAGCTGGCTGCGCTGTCCCACGGTCGGCGGCGTGATCACTTGTCGGCTCTGGACACAGGTGCATTCAGTATAATTTCGAATCTAAGCGGCAAAACAAGGACAGCCAATCAAGACCAAAATGTGGCACAGGAACAACAAGAGAAGGTAAATATGCTTCACAGTAACTGTAGTATTTTTAAAGTTTTGCTAAAAACATTGCCCTCACTGATGAAGGGAGGAAGTCAGAGAATGTCTCATGATACCAAAATCTGCTAGTCAAAATGATTTAAACCAAAACTTTTCTGAGGAGCTTTCAGTACTTCTATGATATTCATCTGCCATATACTCACTTTGGGTCATAAGAGTATTATGCTTTGATCAGCACAGAAGGCTTGTTCTCTCCATCTCAGTCCTCACCAGAAACTCCACTCTGAGTTTTGTCTGTGTTCCCCACAGTACTGTGAACAGCACTGATCTACAAGTACCTGGCTCGTTCCTACCCTGCACACACAGTAGGCCTTAAAGCTAATGCCTGGTAAATAAATTGGAACATAAGCACGATGGCTTCAGTACCACTGGCTGTTGCAGTTTCAATGCCTCTATAATTATCTCATGGTCTCCCCATGGGTATAAGTTAATGTGGCTCCTGCCCTGTGCTGCCCCTGAAGTCCATACAGGTCAGCTGTCTGGAAATGCTGCTGAGTCCCAAATCACTGGTTCACTTTTTCCAACAAAATATCTGCTATACCAAGTGTTGTCTGAAGGGACCAAAGACACCAAAAGAGACCAAAAGACACCAAATCTTCTCAATTAACTACCAAAACTCCCACTGAAAACAAATGCAAAAGTGAAAAATGGAACTTTATTTGGCATTACCTCCACAACATCAAACAAGTTAGCCAGCCCTGAGTCGGCCGAATCACTGTCTTGGCCTGGTCTGGTGCTTATAACTGCATGGAAACCAGCTGAGCTGAGGCCCACTGAGAGCAGCAGTGTGAGCAGGTGTGAGGCTGGGCTCTGTTTGGCCATCTCTGCTGGAGTTCAAAGAATGAGCCGGGTGCCCCCCAGGACCAGGCCACCCTCCAGAAGGAACTCTCACCCTGTGTCAGTGCAGTCTCTCACACAGAAGCTCGCAACAGTAATTCTATTGTATCACTCTAGTTTCAAGCTCAGCATCAAAAAAGTCATCTCTAAAACATTTAGTCAGTGGTCTTATGCTGTCATCTGTGTAGAGCAAGCAGATGTCCATTAACCAACTGCCTACAACTTCTTCTTTTTTTTTTTTTTTTTTTTGAGACAGGGTCTCGCTTTGTAGTTCAGGCTGGCCCTGAGCTCACTACATAGCCCAGGCAAGCCTCAAACTCAGCAATCCTCCTGTCTCTGCCTCCTGAGTGCTGGGATTACAGGTGTGAGCCACCATGCCCAGCCCTACAACCTATTCTTAAGCAAAAATGTAAACTAGGCTCAACAGAGAATGGAGTAGGATATGCAAACCTCCTCCCTCAGGATTACAGCCTATTTATAATTCACAGGGAAGGGAATTCTCAAAATAGTCTTTTCTTGAATTGACAGAAATATCTTTACTCTGAAAGTGTTAAAGATTGAAGTGAACTGCTAGTTTACAAATCCATGGCCATTACCCATCTTTCCAGACTCAGACCAGGGAGGCGGCTTCCTAGTCCCTTCTATAAGTGCCAACCGTAGTCACCTTGACCTTCAAATGCATTTCAAGGCCCCTGTCAGAGGATCAGGTGGGAAAGCTGGAACCTAACCTTCTCAGGTTTCACTGAGTTGGCTCAGCAAGTAAAACGGGGGAGGGCCAAACTGGAACCTAAGCTCCACAAATGGATTATTTTTTGTCAGCCCTGGAAAAAAAAAAAGATAACACTGTATAACTGTACAAGTGTCTCTCCGCAAGGCATGAAACCCTTGAAAAGGAGGACTGAAATCTTCATGGTTCTACATGAATCCTCTCACATCCTTGCCACAGGATCTTGGATTAACAACGGAAGAGGAGTTTAGGAAGCATACTCACCCCGGTGCTAAGATTGCCACTATTAATGCAGCCAGCCAGACAAGGGTTAAAGTATGTAATCCCGTCGGATCCGCACACAGGCTCATACTCGTGTATTTTACAACCGCAATTAACATTACAGCTTCCAGTCAGATTCCTGTGGGGCATGGTCAGAGAAGGGCTGAGAGAGAAGACGAGAAGGTTGTCAGTAGCATACTATAAAAATGAAGCTAAGAGGAACATTCTTGGTATTTAGTCATTTGTCCATTTTAGAGAGGATATTCCCCAATTAACCAAAGCTATGTACCATAAAGTAGCCACCTGCCACGGTTATTTGTTTTGACTTCACACCAAAACATAGCGAGAGATGCTTCAGCCTCTGGCACTACAGATTCCATACTTTTTTAGCAAATTCTCTGCCCCACCCCAATCATATTGCTACTTTAATGCTGTGGACCTAGTCTTACGTCTGGACTCAGCAACTCTAACCTCATAGAACTCTTCTCTCTGCTCTCTAAAATATGAGCGCGTGGCTTTGTCTTAGCAAATCTGAGCCACAATTTATTTTATTTTGCTTAATTTTTTTCTTTTTGCTGGTAGAGGATTTAACCCAGCACCTCACACATGATATCCTGCACCCTACCACTGAGCCACACCTCTAACTAGTTTATATGTTAACATATAATTTACAAATATATGAAGGATAACATGATGCTTCAACATATGTACATATTGTGTAATGATCAAGTCAGGATAATACAACCTTCACTTCAAACATTATCCATGTCTTGAAGTATAAAATAGAGAAAATACTTGTCAGTTCTAAGAACATCACTGCTGTGAGCGCCTAAGAATGGGATGAGGGTTCAGTCACATGTGATGGATTTTTGTTTTCCCACAAGATCATGGTCCCCAATACAAAGAAATGGTACAATATGGAAACTTCCAAGAAAGTCAATTCAGCCAACAATCACAAAGAGGAAGAAAAGTAAGAAAGGCCATAGGCTTGGGGAGAAAATACATTCGCATTGAAGAGCAGAGGCAGGAACCCAGGAGGACCTCAGAAGAACGGAAGTCATGCCATAGCATTCACAGTCATGGCTCCACTGAGCTTGTCATTGTGTCGCCAATTTTCTTCTCTTTGGACAGAGTCTCATCACATGGTTCAGGCTGGTCCTGAACTCTGTTATGTAACCCAGATTGGCCTCAAACTTGCAGCAACCCTCTTGCCACGGTCTCCCAAGTGCTGGGACTAGAGGTGTGTGCCACCACACCCAGCCGTGTTACCATTTTTATGCATCACCGATAGAATAATACCAAAGCTAAAAGCAGATCCTTCATCTATCCATCCACCATCCATTCAACAACTATCTTGGAATGTCTGTCGATGTACCAGGATTTATCTTTACTGACCATGTCAGTATCACTTATCCAGCAGTACAGCTTATCCCAACCACAGGTATCACCTGTGAAGTGTTGCTTTACCACAGCAACAGATTCCAATTGTCCATCCTGTAAGAACACGTCCACTTAGGCCGGGATGTCACTTAGTAGCACTGTGCCTGCCTGACAAGCGTCAAGTCCTAAGTTCCATTCCCAGTATCACCAAAGAAGAAAAAAACATGTCCTCTTGAGGGAAGGAATCTAAGGAAAATATGAGCAGATGCTCAAAACACATGAACTGCAAGGAAACAGACACTTTCCTGAGCTCAAGAAACACAAGCACAGTCTGAGGCCACTGTTGGTTGTGTGTGTTTTTTCTCGAAATAATAACTGTAGGAAAAACCTGAAGAAAATGAATTCAGGTAACAAATACAAACAGCAATGAAAGGAAGTGGCATTCATGAAAGGGCACCAGGGGAAAGCTGACTGTGGGACAAAGGAGAAAGCCGGTGGCACGGTTCATGGTACACCCTTTACACTGTACTGATTTAAAATGGAATCTTTGTTAGAAGAATATGTCTTCTTGCTCATCCTCTATTTCCCAGAAAACAGACAGAGGTTAATAAGCATGCAACTATTTAAACCTGCAGAAGACTAAGCAGTCTCTCATGAACCAGATGAATCCATGATGGGAACACTGAAGGTACAGGCACTACTTATTGTGCACTGCACTTAGCCCAGTCCAAAGGGACCAGGTAGCATCATACAGGAAGTGGAAGGAAGGTGGCCTTCCAAATGAGATGCTCTTGGTCACTCGTGAATTAAGGTGAGCTTAGTGTCAGGCAAGGCATAGGGGCTCGCAAGCACTTTATAAGTGCATGGTCTAAACTGCTAGCCTGAAAGTGACATGACACTTGCTAATATAAAAGAATGGGAAACTATGAGAGGTATTATTATGTGTCCTCAGTCACTGAGGCCTAAAAAAGTCAGCCTTAGGCAGATTAAAAACAGACTAGAGTAAGAGAAAAAAAATAACAATTAAGTACTGATGTTTATTAAAATTGATATTTAATAGCAAAAAAGAATACTGTTTTAATATACATTTTCTAAAGTATTTCAGCCATTATAGCTGGGTACGTAAGAACACAAACACCATGCACCAGCAACTGGGCCCTCTCACCCAACACCAAGACCTAAAGACCACTTGAATTTCTCCAACTAACACACTTCTCATTAATTGGTAATATGCATAATAAAGAAATTACTGATATCTATAATAAACAAAATGTTTAAATGGTGCCAAAAATTTAAATTATGATTTAAAAAAACCAAGTAGTTTAAGCAGTCTGTGTGAGACACAGGTGAGGAGATGGATAGTAAAGGAAATTAGGAGCACTCTGGCCAGAAATTCCGGTCACCTGCAAGGACTGCTCTACTCTCTCAGTGTGTCACGGTGTATAATGACAAGCAAGACCAGGGTGGGTAGCGAGGAAAAGGGGAGTCCTTGTGACAGAATGAGAGCAAGGAGAGAATATGCAGCAGTCCCGAGGTACCTTCTAAACACCATGGGGCAAAACTACACTCAGAGAAGAAACCCACAACTCAGATTCTGGAGCTGGGTGGTACTTGGATTATCCTGCCCAATGCATTCCCATTTCCTGTTATTTGGCAGTTCAAACAATCACTTCCGGCGAGCTTTTTCTTTGGGAGCTACAGACACAAAGCCAGAAGATGATATAATAGATTTTACTTTAGCTTCAAAGACACGACACTTGATAAATGAAAGATATTAAAGTTAGAACTACTAAATGATTTATCATCAAGGCATAGTACTGGCTAGAAATTCCATAGATGGGCATCAGATCTAACTCAACTTTTAGAAATTATTTGAAGAAAAGCTAGAGTGGAGAACAAAAACTTTATTACATAACGTGTTTATGTAAGAATACTAAAGCCACAGTTTTTGTATTAAATGCCCGCTCTACTGGCCACAAAATGAGGAGGACACACCTGTGCTAAACACAACTCAGCAGCCACACAGGGGAAGGCTGGCCACATTTCCTAATTAAAACTGCAGGGCAGTTGCGGATGCAGGCAGGGTAATTGCTTAAGTTGGAAACAAACCACAATATTAACCACAGCTCCTCAGAGCTTTCATAATGAAAACTGTAAGATTCGCAAATCTGGTTTCTTTTCTTATTTTTATTTTATTGTGGTTCACTTTGACATCAATCCACTTGATTTTTTTTTTTTTTTTTGGTAAGGAGATGGAACATAGGGGCTTCTCGTGGACTAGGCACACGCTCTACACCTCTAGCCCACTACTTAACATACGTTTAAGTCTAGAATTCATTATTGCTGCCTCTCAGTTCAAAGCTGTATAATTCATTTCTAGATCTTATTTATTGTGCTGGACCAAAACTTTATGTCTCTTGATCAGTAATTTCTTATTTCTTTTCTCCTAAAACCTGGCAAACAGCATACACTCCTGGAATATGTGAAAAAAAAATTTTTTTTTTGAGACAGGGTCTCGCTTTGTAGTCCAGGCTGGCCCTGAGCTCACTATGTAGCCCAGGCAAGCCTCGAACTCAACAATCCTCCTGTCTCTGCCTCCCGAGTGCTGGGATTACAGGCATGAGCCACCATGCCTGGCAATATGTAGCTTTTATACAAATAAAACTCAGCAATCCTCCTACCTTTGCCTCCCGAGTTCTGGGGTTACAGGCATGAGCCACCAAGCCCGGCACTGTGGTATGTGGTATTGATTACTGGTGGGCGTGAGTCACCACGCCCAGTATTGTTGTATGTGGTTACCAGGGATCGAACCAGGAACTTGCTAAGCATGCGCCAGAACCACTGCGCTAAATCCCTGGCTTAAGTCTATGAATTAGACTACTTTACACCTCTCACATAAATGCAGTTAGGTAGCAATTGTCTTTCTGTGACTGACTTTTTCACTTAACATGATGTTCTCAAGATTCATCTCCCTTGTTGCACACTCCAGAGTTTCCTCCTTAAGGCTGAAGAGTGTCCTACTGTACATGTGTGTGCATATCTATCCTATGTGCTCTCCATGCATCTGCTCTTCTGTCCTGGACATTCGGGTCATTTTTACTTGTTGGCAATCAAATGTGAATTCTTTAGGGGAACTGCTAATAACACACCAACTTCACTCCATGAAAAGATAGCAACTCTATTGGATCCTCCAGAAAATTCATTCTCCTGACACATGCCAACCCAGGTGTGTAGGTGGCTCACAAGCACTCTACACAAAGACAGACCCATCACTAAGTTCTGTAGGTGAGAAAAGTCACCATGCAGCTGACCCTGCAGCCCCTCACACAAACTTTAAGGAATGGGTCAGCTTATATACTGTGCTTTCTTTGTAGGTTTCTTCTTCCTTCTTCTTCCTCTTCCTCTTCTTCTTCTACTTCTACTTCTTTCAGAATAGTTCAATAATAAAAAACACTGCACTCAGAATTATGGGAATCTTCAAACTCTAGCTCAGCTGCTTTCAAGCCATACAACTTCAACCAAGTTTTTAACTTTTTTCTCCTCATTTTACAAATGAGAAAAATATCACTAACCATGAATCAATTGCTCACTATTTATGTGTCACTCCATTCTATCTTCTCTATCATCCAAAGAAACAGGTCTTACTCATAAGCTTTCTTAAGGTCAAAGAAACCAAGTCACAAAGGGCTGAAGAGGACTTGGCTAGTACACTCTAAGCACTGGGTTCAAACCCCAGCACCATCAAAGAAAAAAACAAAAGAAAAGAAACCGAGGCACAAAGAGGGTAAAGAACTTGCCACGCACTTTATCAAACCTCCCACTAATTGAACCTGACAGATTCTATCAGAGCTGTGCACAGAAAAGCTAAATAATCTGCCTTCACTCACAGCTCACAGTGGCGAAGCCAAGGTGACACTGTCCCGGATGATTTGAGAGGCCCAGAGTCAGGGCAGCAGAGGTGCACAGCACTTCATCCTGTGCCTCTCACTTAGGTGTCTCCAGCACAAGGAAAACAGTGCAGCACCAGGAGAAGCTGCCTCCTCCCAGCTGGACTTGTCAGTAGTGTGTGGACACAAGAGGATGTGCCCGCTTGAAATGTGTATAGTAAACAGCACCTCAGTGTGGTTTTCAGGAAAACACAAACTGAAATAAGTAATCAAGGCACAATTTGGGCAAATCAATTAATCTCTAAGCTTCAGTTCCTGTCACTGACATGTGATAACAGTACAAACATGGGAGTGATGTTGTATGCTCCCACAGGAAAGTCACACCTAAGTGTCAATCTCTATCCCTGAGTCAGACAGGTACCTAACAGAGATTTGCTTTTCACTTCCATTCTCTTCGGTATTCTCATCACTGACTCTATGGGAGAAGCTACCAACAGATAGCCTTAAAATCATGTAGAACAGACACAAGTTTTATACGTAGGCAACCATGTACCACTGAGTAGGTTGCACATTGCAGAAAAGACCCCAGCTGAAACACTGAACCTAAAATGTAGTCCACACCCTAGGGGCAAAAGGATCTGATCTTTCTTCACACTGTATAAGTGGCAGGTCTATGCAGTGGCACCACTGAAAACTGTTTACACTAACTCATTCACAGACTGTCTTCCAAGAAGTAGTTGGGGAGCCAGAGAAATTCTCCATGGAAACTGGATTTTGCTTTTGCTGATTCATAAACTTCACTGAACGCAGACTGCAAGCACTAGCCCAAGTGGATTTAAGTGCTTTAAACTGGAAGTGAAGATGACAGAGACAATAACCTCATTTTTTTACCCTAATGCATTATTATACTATTTTCATCCATATGTATTCAATTTTAATTGTTTATAATTAGGAAATATTGACATTAATATCAATTTATATATGTGGAAACAAAACTTCAGAAATATTAGGTGATTTTCTTTTGCAGGGTCACATAGTTAGAAAACAATACAGCCAATATTTACCTTTGAAAATAATATCCTTGGAGTGTGAATAATATCCTTGTGATGTGTATATATAATGTACCAATAAAATGTAAAAAAAAAAGAAAATAATATCATCTTAGAGAAAAGGATAAGCAGAAAGGGAAAAGAAATTTAGAGAGTTCATTCATTCTTGGTAGTTCCATTTTCTCAATAACAGAATTGGTTGTCCACTAAGAAAAGCAAAACTAGGGATGAACAAAGGAACTGAGGAAAGAAACTAAAAAAGAAAAAAATTGAAAAGAACCATTTTGTGAGGGTGGGGGAGGAACTTGACTAGAGCTAAGTAAATGGATTGCTCAACAAAGATGAGGCCTGCTAAGATTGGAACTCATCAATTTGTAATGGAGCCAATCAGCACACTTATGTAATTTTTTTCCCAGTAGTGCTAGGAAAGTCCAGAAAGTCCATTGATTTAGGACTGATAGGACAGGTATAGTGTTAAGCAACACCTTAAAAAGCCACAAGGGAATGTGTCAGTCAGCCTTGCATTGCTGCAACAAAATACCTGATACAAATAACTTAAAGGAGGGGAGATTTATTCCAGCTCACAGTTTCAGAGGCTTCAGTCCATGATCTTCTGTTTCCATCACTGTGGTCTGAAGTAAGGTAGAACATGAGGCCAGAAGGCTGGGGCACAACAAAGCAACTCACCTCATGGTAGCCAAAAAGCAGAAAAAGAAGAAAAGAGCCAGAGAGGAAGGGGCCAGAACAAGAAGCAGTGAAAATGTCGCACAATCATGATCCACTCCCTTTAGTGAGGCCCTACCTCCTGTCTCCAACAGCCCAAGTAATGCTGCCAAATTATTATCTCATTGCTGCATGAATCCACTGATAAAGTTAGAGCCCTCACCATCCAATCACCTTCTACCTCTGAACACATGAGATTGTACAAGGACATCTTAGATATAAACCATAAGGAACTTGAAGTTGTAAAGCAGGTATGATAACTGAAACTGTCTTCTATCCCTTCTGAGAACATACTAAAGAGAACAGTAGGAGTAAAGAATAAAGTCATATAGAGCAAGGGAAAGAGCTATACCAAGCTTCATGAATGGTGAGTAGACAGGCTTGAATTCATAGCAAAAAGCACTTTGCAGATAAAGAGCCAGCCTGCCCATGGGAAACTCCACACAGACCTGAGAGTCACCCAGTGCGACAGGGTGAGAGGGGAACTCCCTAGGGATCAGAGGGAGAGCAACGGTGAGGGTGGGTCTTTCCACTCTCATGTTCCAGAGCCTCAGCACCAATTAAGGCTCCAGAGAGAAACTGGAAAAGAAAATGACAGAGTTGACAAAATTGACAAAAATAAGTAGTGAGCAATTGATTCGTGTTTAGTGATACTTTTCTTATTTATAAAATGAGTAGAAAGAGGTTTTTTAAAAAGCCCTTCTAGAAAGAAACAGGAAAAAAAATTGACAAAGTTAAGCTTCTACTCTGGTGTTGACAACTCAGAATCAAAACCCCTCATTTTTATATTTGGGATGAAGGAGAAGAAGGACATACCCTGAGAGAAGCTAGACTGAGTGTTATCAATCTGCAAAGAAAAAAAATAAATAAAAGGGGTCAGAGATTTAGCTCAGTGGTTCCAGAGTCTGAATAACAAGCACAAGGTCCCTGGTTCGATCCCCGGTAATGACATACAACAACACCAGGCATGTTGACTCATACCCAACAGTAATCAGTAACACAGTGGCAGGCATTGTTGCTCACACCTATAATCCCAGCACACAGGAGGCAGAGGCAGGAAGACTGCTGAGTTCAAGGCTTGCCTGGGCTACACATAGTGAGCTCAGGATCACCCTGAACTACAAAGCAAGACCCTGTCTCAAAACAAACAAACAAATGTATGTTTAAAACCAACATAAGATTAAGGAATAAAAACAAAAAAAATGCTAATGGCATGCACAGAAAGATTTGAGAAGATAACATGCTCTAAAACAACCCCAGGATGCTATATAAAGAGAACATTCAAAATTCAACAAAAAAGGTATTCTCAAAATAAAAACTTCTGTAAAGAGAAAAAAAGATATGGAAAAGCTCTCAGAGCAAAAGATTCAATCAGTAAAGCAACAACATACAGAAAGGGGAAAAAGTTTTGGCAGTTACTCATCAGAGGACTAGTATCTAAAATACATAAAGAACTCAAAAAATTAAACCACTAAAAAAAATTAAACCACTCAAAATTAAAGACTCAGCCAAGAAATGGGGTAGATTGGCTAGAGAAATGAACAGACAGAAGAAAAAATTTTCACAGAGGAAAAAATACAAATGGCCAACAAATACATGAAAAAAATGTTCCACATCTTTTACTCCAGAAAGAATGGCCACCTTTAGGAAATCAAATAATAACAAATGCTGGTGCAGCTGTAGTGAAAAAGGAAAGCTCCTGCTTTGTTGGTAGAAATGTAAACTAGTGTAACAATTATGCAAATCAGTATGGAAATTTTGCAAGGAACCAAAATTAGAAATTCCATTCGACCCAATTAATTGCCTGCTAAGTATCTTCCCCAAAGAGCTTAAGCCATCCTACTACAGTGATACTTGCATACCAATGTTTATAGCAGCACAATGCATAATAGCTAAATCCTAGAAGCAAACTGCATAAATATCAAAGGATGACTGGATAAACAAAATGTGGTATCTATCTATGTAGCAGAATACTACTTAGCTATGAAGAATGAAAACTTTGAGGCATTTGTAAGAAAATTGAAACACCTGGGAAACACAGTGTTGAGTGAAATAAACAAGACGTACAAGTTTAAGTATCATACAATGTCTCTTATTTGAGTAGGGCAAAGTACAAACAAAGAAAATGATAAAAGATAGAAAGGGACAAGGGGACAGATTTTGCACAACAGGGGTACAAGAGAACAAGGAGAGAGATAAGGGGGAGGCAAAGGGGGAAAGAGAGGAACAGGGATATGGGATTACAAGAATCTAATAACCCTAATCCATGTAAACAGTGTAAGTCATGACATGTGCTAAGACAGATAGTATCAGAAGATACAAAAAAAAATGACTGGGAAACCAAACAAGAATGGGGGAAAGGGAAAGGAGAAAAAAAATCCACGTTATAATACATGTATGTAACACACCACAGGATGATTATAAGCTGCATAAATTACAAACATGCACTAATAAAATTAAACTATATTTTATGTGGTAGGATTTTTTTTTAGTACTATACATTAAACTCAGGATCTTACTCTTGCCAAGCAGGCATGGTGCCACTGAAATCCCCAACCCTTAAACCAAATTTTTAAAAGATAAAATATGAAATAATCAGAATCAATTAAACGCACAGGCAAACAGTCCATAAGCTTGAGCATCGGATTAACAGGAGTCCTGGAGAACACAGGGAAAATGAACAGGCAAGACTGGGTAATGCACAGTAAAGAAAATTTCCCCTGTTCTTTAAAAAAAAAAAAATCTCGTGTTAAATTAAAAGGGCTCAAAAGTGAGCAATGAGTGAACAAGGTGTGTGGAGACATCCATCCATCTATCACCCAATCATTCATGCAGGAAATGTCATGCACTGTTTTTTGATGGCAGGGGTAGAACTATTATGTAGACAGCTACATTGACTGGTCTCAAGCAGCTCATGTTTATAGCCAGAAATCAAGAGATAAGCAAATGCTCAAACAAGATAGTTTCCAGTAATATATGCTCTGTAGAGGGAACCAAGAATGAACGGCATGACCTAGAGTAAAGAGTAGGCTCCTTAGTCTGTGCAGAGAGGGAAAGTCTTCTGTCAAGCTGCCATTGCTCGGTGTTGAAAATAATCTGGGGGGTCTGTACCTCAGTTTTGTCATTTGTACAACTGGGTCACTAATAGCATCTACCTGATAGGGCTCTTTTGAGGGTTCCAGGCTTCAGGTATGTAAAGAATGCCTGGTGAGTAGGGTGAGGATAAGGGTTAACTGTGCTTCATAGTCTTATCATTGGCACATAAAGATCTTCAGGCTATATTATTGTATATGAACAAAGCTCAGGAAAGTCTCTGGAGGATAGTCTGTGTCGAACATGAAACAGGGAAAAATGGAAACAGGCATTCACAGTTTCATGCAGAAAATGTTCCTAGAAGAATACACACATATATTTTGAAAAAGCGGCTAAAAGGTGTTAACATGGTTTGCCTTTGCTTGGAGAGATGGAAAGTAGGTGAGTGGAGGACTCAGGTAAAATCATGGCTTTCGATTGTATATTATATTTTCATTGATGTTTTTAAGGTAAAACATATTAAAAACAGAACAATTCTGGGCCGGAGGGTTAGCTCAGTGGTTCCGCCGCCTGCCTCACAAGCACAAGGTCCTGAGTTCGATCTCTGGTAACCACATATAATGCTGGGCGTGGAGACTCACGCCCACCAACAATCAATACCACATACCACAGTGCCGGGCGTGGTGGCTCACGCCTGTCATCCCAGCACTTGGGAGGTAGAGACAGGAGGATTGCTGAGTTCGAGGCTTGCCTAGGCTACATAGTGAGCTCAGAGCCAGCCTGAACTACAAACAAGACCCTGTCTCAAAAATAAATAAATAAATAAAATAACAATTCTCATTAATCCAATGAGCATTTCCTCTTTGTCTTCTATAATCAAAATGCCATGATGTTCAGTCTGTGAAGACAGAAAAGAACATAGACCAGGTGTATGGGCTCACTTAGAGAGACAGCACCACACAGGAAGAAAGGCTGGAGGGAGGACAGTCTCACTGGGAGCATAAACACACACACACACACACACAGGGTATGACCTAGGTGGGTATGCACACCAAGTATACCCAGAGTTTCACTGGTATGCATACACACACAGGTGTAAAGAAGGTCTGACCCAGTATGGACACACACAATTATATACAGAGTCTGACCCAGGTACACACAAGGTCTGACTGGGGTGCATGTGCACACAGCTATACAGAGGGTCTGGCTGGGTGCATACGCACACAGGACTTTGCACTTCAGCAGGGTGCCAGGGGTGGCCTTCAGACATACTTACCCTGTTGTATATGGGATGTTTATGCCACCTAGATTAATACTTTCACATCCAACAATGAACAGGGTTGAAAAACACAGTAAAGACACACCACTGCAGATCATTGCTAGTTTTGCAGATTCTCTTGCACCAAGTTTTAATTTTTTAATAATGTAGCCTCCCAGGACAATACCAACACCAGCACTGGGAACAATAATAACACCTGGAGAGGAGAGAGGAGAAGATTAATTTGAACTGGTGTAAATTATTGTCTTTTCTAATTATTCTATTTCTACTTGCTCATTAGTACTAAAGTATAGAATAAAGTACTATAATAAGTCTTTAGTATGTGATCTTATAGTACATTATTTTGAACATGTAAATTAACAAAGGACTCATATATAGGTGGCATTTTAAAAATGTTTCCCAAAGTAATAAAACAAAGTCAAACAACCTATTCAAAGTGAGGTTGGCGTCATCTGGTAGACCTGAAGATACACACACCCTACCATAGACAGTTTCACTCCTAAATCTATACCCTGAAGAAACTCCTGCACATGAGTGCCCAAGAAGATGCCCAAGACATCGGAAGCATCATAAGAGCTCTGAACTATAAATAAATAATATCTATTAATGATATACATTATGTATAATATATTCATATAGCAGCATAATATTATACACCAATAAAAGGGAAGCCGTGTAGCAACATAAAAGTATGTGGATGAATCTTAGAAAGCAGGATGCAAGAAATAAAATGCAACAAAACACGCATGACAACATGTTTACACTTGCATTACATTCAAGAACCTGTAAAACTAAACCACCATGCTTAGAAATGCACACATAGCTATGATGAAAACACATGAAGTAATTGCCATAAATGCGGAGGTAGGAGGAGGAGGAATGGGGGTATCAGAGAAGGCACCAAAAATATTCCACTGCATAATCTAAGTTAACTGCTGCTACTATGACCTGAATGTGTGTCTCCCTAAATTCACATGTTAAAATTCTCACCCAAATGTCATAGTATTAGGAGTTGGGACGTTTGCAGTAACTAAATCCCAAAGGTGGAGACCACATGATAGAATCAACGCCCTAATTAATGAGACCAGCGAGCTTTCTCTTCTCCTTTGCCACTTAAGGACCTGGAAAGTACTGTCTATGTGGAAGAAGCCCCTTGCCAGACACCAAGTCAGCCAGTGCTCTGATCTCAGATTCCCAGGCTCCAGAACCACAGAAACATATATCTCTTGCTTATAAGAACTTTGTCTAAGACAATCTTGTTATAATCCCCCAACAAGCTATGTGCTTCCTTTATATCCATGCCTTATCTCTAAATTTGGTTTAGGTATTTCTGAGTGAGTAGCCTGCCCTGAGACCCTTACAGTCTGAAAGAGAGACACACAGGTCAATAGAAAAGTAGAATACAATGCACTACCATGTGAAGTGCAGGCGAACACAGAAAAGGAGGCATGAGTCATCCCCGGAAGAAATCGGGGAGAGCTCTTCACAGAGGCGACACCTGAGCTGAACCTCAGAAAAGGCGAGGGAATCTCCCCCAGGGACCAGCAGGAGGAACATTTTGTACAGAGGAAACACTTGGAGAGAAGCAGAGTCTGAAGATTAAGTGTGAACTTTTTTTTTCTTTTGTACCAGGGATCGAACCCAGGGCCTTGTGTTTCCCAGGCAAGCACAGCACCACTGAGCTAAATACCCAGCTGAAGAAGTGAATGTGGAATCCAAGCTGCTGGAAAAGGGTGGGAGGAGAGGTGAAGAAGACTAAGACCACTGGAGAGCATGAACAACAGCTCCAATTGTATCTCTAGACAGTGAGGCCACTGGGGGACCTGGAGCTGGGTCCAATCATATGGGAACTATGTATTGCTAAGATCATTCCTGCAGAAAGAAGCAAGGTGGTTTAGATGGGCGAAAACCCTAGTTAGAGAAGAGCTCAGGAAGATAACTGCAAAGGTCCTGGAAAATCATCCCAAGTTCTGCACCAACTGCACAATAAATCCGACAAGGAAGTGAGGCAAGACTCACACACGACACCCGGAGAGGGCTGGGGTCCAGACAGCGAGGTGTCCTTCTGGTCTCCACTGTGGACACATTGACTGTTAAGAGCCTGTAGGACAATCAGGTAGAAACACTTCACTCTGCTGCCCTGTATGGGGACTACAGGCTCCAGGAGGAGCTGGGCGAGGGAATTGGTAGCCTGCTGCTGAATTCACGGCTGTGACAGGAGGTCCCAACAGGACCCACAGTGGGGAAATAAAATACCAAAGCCACTGGAAGAGTGCCTACAGGGTGTCATGAAAAGGTGAGCTCACAGAGGAAGCTGAAAGCAACCTATAGGCAAGAGGAACTCTAGAAAAGAGAAATATCACAATGAGATAAAACTTGGTGTTTTGAGCCAGAGATTTAGCTCAGTGGTTCCAGTGCCTGTCTTGCAAGCACAAGGTCCTGAGTTTGATCCCAGTAACAACATACAATGCTGGGCGTGGTGACTCACGCCTGTAATCCCAGCACTTGGGAGGCAGAGACAGGAAGATTGCCGAGTTGGAGGCTTGCCTGGGCTACATAGTGAGCTCAGGGCCAGCTTGAACTACAAAGCGAGACCCTGTCTCAAAAAAAAAAAACAAAAAACCCTTGGTATTTGGGTTCTGAAAATACCATGTGATCACGCACAAGGTTCCAAAATGCTCCAGGCCACATATCTTTGCTTTCTCATGAGATGTCCCCTTCCACCTGAGGACAAGGATCACAGGCTCTCTCCTTGAGTGGACATGGTGGGGAGCATGTGGTACATTCTATAAGCTGTAGTAACTACATAACGACTGTGCCATAGGAAGCTAAAGAGAAACAGTTTCAAAGAGAAAGTGGACAATGATGTCAAATGGCAAAGAAACCCAATAAGAAAGGCAGGCACCGGACCACTCTGTCATTGGAGACACTGGCAAGAGCCCTCTAAAGGTGCAGTGAAGGAAAAAGCCAGACTGCGATGGAGTGAGCAGAGTTTGGGGCTCAGACTGCTCTGTCAGGATTTCTGGGTATCAGAGAAAGGAGTGTATGGTCTAGAGTTAAAGAGGACCCAAGACTGGAGCTTGGAGGAGCTCGGTCTGTTTTGCTAAAATACGGAGAAGACTTAAGCAGATTCACACATGGAGGAAACTAGACTGAAAAAGAGTGAGGTCGAATGTGGAGGGAGAAGCAGTAATGACGACCCAAGAAGCTTGCGAAGTCAGCAGGATATGGGCAAGAGCTTGGAGGGTCGGCTCAGCCCTGGAGGGGCTTCTTGCAGGCCAGAGCGGAAGGGGGCACACCCCAGCTTTCCTACTTGGTTAGTTTTCCATTATTTTGGAAATATAATGTAATCATGTTGTAATATACATTTGAAAAGCACAAAGTAAGAAACAAAAACCCACTGCTAACATTCTGGTGTATTTCCTTGTAGTATTTTTTCTTAAAGTTGATAACACTCTTTAGGTTTTGTTTTTTGGGGGGTGTTTGTTTGTTTGTTTGTTAGCTTCGGTCTGGGCAGGGAGGCGTGTTCTGTACAAGTGAAAACAAAACCAACTCCTTGAGGAAGGGATACTGGGAACTTTGCATGTGGCCAAGGGTTGGCCTATCTGTGACGAGCACGAGACAGGAACATGTCAAGTTGGCCAGGCAGGAGCTCTGGGTCCAGTGACATCAGACACCAGAACTCCGCAGTCTGTTCAAAACCGTGTCCAGCAATTGCCAAGAAACGCGCAAGAGGAGAAAGCCCCAAGACCAGAGTTCTGCCTGGCAACAGCGCTCCTGTCATCTTCATCCCAGTCCTAAGAAATCACTTTTGTAAAAAACAAATGAGGAAGTTGAAGACTCAAAGCAGAGTCCTGCCCCAAAGTACAGAGAGACGGAGAAAGGGACGGAGGGAGCGAAATAAAAAGAACAGAGAGAGAGAGAGAGATGCAGGCACATAGCTCCCTGGACTCTCACTGGTAAAATGACCGCAGCTCGAGTAATGGAAGCTGGTTATTGCATCCTGCTCATTACGCGAAAGTACACAGGCTGCCAGTGTGAGTAGAGGGGCAAGGCTTTACCTGTAGAATGAGAGTAGTCCATTCATAAACTTCCTGCTTCCACTGAACAACTTATGGAACGGTATGTGCTGTGCTGGACCCTCAAGATAACAGCAACAACAAAACTGAACCCCCACATTCAGAACTGAGTCATAACTAAAAAGCAGGGTAATTTATTTGCCTAAGCATCCTAATTAGTATTCAGCTCTTAAAAACAAAATATCTCATCAGCAAATGTGAGTGTACATCATAGTGACAGCTCATTAACATTTTCTCCTGGTGTCCTCTGCCATCGAAGTCACGTACGCTCCCCGAAACACAGGACAAGAAACAAACAGCAAACACGAAACAGCTCCTGGAAGGGCTGCCCGCTGATTCACGCGCGTGTGTATCACGCTCAGATGTGCAGCGAGAGCAGCCTGGAGGAAGCTGGCTTCCGCGGCGGGCAGGCAGGATTCAGGGTGAGGAGCAGGCGGGCGCAGGGGGGCCCCGCGGAAGGTGGCCTAAGCCTGCTGAGAACTCGGGGTGGCCGCACAAGCCTCACAGGGGGCCTCTGCGCTCTCACGACCGGCCGCGCCCTCCCTCAGGCCCTCTCCCCGTGTGAGGAGGGCAAATGGAGACCAGGGCCCTGGGCTAGAAGACGCCACCTGGGCCCTGGCCCTGGGCTCCCCGCCCATCTCCGGCTGCCGCCCTCCTCTCTTCCCTCGGTGCCCAGACTTGCAGCCAGCACGTGTCCCGCGGCTCAGCTCCTCCCAGCGCGGCCCCCGCCCAGCTCCAGGGGCGCCGTTCTGAGGCCCCGAGTGCCTGTTTCTTGCGTCCACTATTAGCCAGGATGGGGCAGTCCTGGGAGGTTGCCAGGGGCTGGTGGGCATCAACCGGTGTCCCAAGTTAACCCTGCCATGTTGAGAGAGAGGGCAAGACAGACAGAATGTGGAAAAAAGGGAACGCTATATGCCAAATCCAGAGACATCCAAATCCTGAGGAGCCCCTGCAACCGACAGAGGTCAGTGCAATTCCAGATGTCTAAGGGACAAATCCAAGTTGTTTTTTGTTTTTTTGTTTTTTGGGGGTTTTTTTGAGACAGGGTCTCGCTTTGTAGTTCAGGCTGGCCCTGAGCTCACTATGTAGCCCAGGCAAGCCTGGAACTCAGCAATCCTCCTGTCTCTGCCTCTCGAGTGCTGGGATTACAGGCGTGAGCCACCATGCCTGGCCAAATCCAAGTTTTTTGTTTTTTTTTTTTAAGGGACCCTGGGTCCTGAGTTCAAAATTCACCTTAGCTACATATGAACCCCAAGTCCTCAGGCAAGCTATTGACCATTTCCAGGACTCAGACTCTCTCTTCAGTAAAATGTCCTCATAAAACTGTCAGGATTAAATGGGTTGAAACAGGTAAAGAGTTTAGAACAGTGTCTGACCCATAGTATGCACTCAATAAATGTTGGCCCTCTTAATAAGAAGGGACATAACTATTATCTGTCTAATAAGAATGAATTTAACTTTCACACACATAGGTTGGAATTTTACTAGGGTCAATTTCAATGTACTATTTAATCTATAGGATTTCATTTTAAGAAATCAATTAGTGGCCAGGCATTGTGACTCACCCCTATAATCCCAATACTAGAAAGGCAGAGACAGGAGTATTGCTGAGTTCAAGGCTTGCCTGGGCTACATAGAGAGCTCAGGGCCAGCCTGAACTACAAAGTGAGAACCTGTCTCAAAAAAAAAAAGAAAGAAAGAAAGAAAGAAAGAAAGAGAAATTAGTGGCCCAGTGTAAATGTCTATATGTGTTTTCTAGACACACCTTTGGCATCTAGCTCCTCTGTGCTCTCCTTCAACTATCCATATATATAATTTAGTCTACAAAGCTCACTGCAACATTGCTGACAAAACAGAGATTCTGCTTTGTGAAGAGGTCTGGGAATACTCTATACCTTGCAGGTGGAAATCTTTTTCCTTTTCATTTATCCAAGGAAACGAACATAGTAATGACCCTACTTCCTCCTATGTCAAGCACTATTATCCTATAACACTAGTGTTGAAGCTTTTTACTCAGAGGCAGTATCACTTGCCTTTATAAAGTTATTTTTCTCTAACTTTTGCCAACATCCAGACGTTATCTGTACTGTAAATAAACACATAAAATGTAGGACTGGAAATTTAGCTCAGTGGTTCCGGTGCCTGCCTGGCAAGCTCAAGGTCCCCGGTTTGATCCCCGGTAACCACATACAACAATATTGGGCGTGGTGACTCACGCCCACCAGCTATCAGTACCACATACCACAGTGCCAGGTGCAGTGCCTCATGCCTGTAATCCCAGTATTCGGGAGGCAGAGGCAGGAGGATTGCTGAGCTTGAGGCTTGCCTGGACTACATAGTGAGCTCAGGGCCAGACTGAACTACAAAGGATATCTTGTCTCAAAAAAGAAACATAAAATGTACCTATTAGGGGCTCAAGAAAACCTTGAACTGAAGGAAAGGGACAAAATTACAAACCCATTTATTATCAAGAATGTTGTAGGTTCAGGGAACCTCAGTTGTGATGTTGTTGTTGAAGTTAAGAAGAGCAGTAATTTGCCTCATGGTGCCCAGTTGAGTTGACTTCTCTGTGTTTCCCTCAGCTTCCTAAACACCAGAGGTACTCTATTTTCATTACCTTCCTACCTGTCTAGTACCAACCAGGGCTCAGTGAATGTATGGATGGATGAACAAATTGTATTACTTGGAAATTTTATATAAAAAATTTAAGTGACTTACTCCTTCATTCCAATTTCCAACTATTCCTTCAACTATACTATATTCCACTTTCCAAGTAAAAATCTAGTCTTATGTAAGGCTAAAGCAATGTGCTAAAATCAATTTAAAACCAATAGACACTAAATATCTAAACTGATGGCTGAAGAACTTCACCTTTTCAAACTTCTGAGTAGAATATTACTAGTGAAAGCTTACACTGGGTTACACGACATCAAGGTACATGCCTGCAATCCTAACATGCCCAAAAGCTTCAGGCAGGATAATAGCAGATTCAAGCCCAGCCATGGACTTTAGCCTTGTCTCAAAATATAAAATCTAAACAAGGGCTGGAAATGTACCTCAGTGTGAAAGCCTTAACTCAATTCTCAACACACACACACACACACACACACACACACACACACTACTGAATATACACCAAGTACTATGGTAACTGCTCTTCACAGGGTGAATTCATCCTCAACATTTCATGGATGTTGAGGCTTTGAAATCAAAATGTGTCCTACAATCAACAGAAACTTAACCTTATATCGCAATCTAATCAGAAGCATTTTTATTTCTTGTGACTCAAAATTATGGGGCATTTTACCATCAATAGTACCTTAGATTGGAAGGAATATACCATCCTCTCTATAGCACAGCTAATGAGTGATAGATCTATCAGGTAAATTAATTCAAATTTATTCCGCTTTCCTAAAGACTGTGCTTCTAACTTTATGATACAAAATAAATGTTTTCCTCTGCCCCAGGATAAATTATTCTACCCACTTAAGCTTTCCCTTCTCTTGCAAACATTTTCTTGTAGGAAGTATCAATTTTACTATCAGAGGGAAACAACCAAAAAAAATTTTTTTAAATCCACATCTTGAAGCTAGAAAACTTTAAATGGTCTAAGAACAGATGGCTAAGTCAGTATACATTCTCACAAACTGTATGTAAGTCCACAAAGAAAAAAGAAAGATCTTTTTTTTTTTTTTTTTTTTTGAGATGTGGTCTCACTTTGTAGTTCAGGCTGGCTCTGAGCTCACTATGTAGCTCAGGCAAGCCTCAAACTCAGCAATCCTGCATCTGCCTCCCAAGTTCTGGGATTACAGGCTTGAGACACCAAGCCCAGCATTTGTGCTTTGTGGTACTGATTGCCAGTGGGCATGAATTGCCACACCTAGTATTGTTATATGTGGTTACCAGGGATTGTACCAGGGACTTTGCACTTGCTAGGCAAGTACTGAGCTAAATCTCCAGCCCAAGGATATCTTCTTCATACAACTCAATATTAATTGTTTTGGGAAAACCTCAGGAACCATTTTTAAATGAACTTGGGTATATCAGAATTATTTTATGAATTTTCTCCTTGAATTTGGTGGCTGTTTGAAGACAGAAAACAAACTCAGAGTATTTCAAATATGACTTCAGAACCAACTGGGCTGTGGACTTGGAGAGACGACGTGCATGTGTTGGCCCGAGGCTGGCTGTGTCACAGTTCACAGTCTCAGGACGCTCAGCGAAGACTGCAGGCACAGTGTAAAGAACCTGAAGTTTTCAGGAATTCTCTTGAAGCAGAAAAGCTGCCCGAGCAGCTGGCCTCACACAGTTCCGCTGCAGATCAGCCCACTAACGGCTTCCCCACATGAGCCTCAGTCAAAGGAGACAGTGTTAGAAGGAGACCTCTGAGCCTCCGCTTCCTGCCAAGGGCCCAACAACGACCACAGGGTGGCCCAGATGGGACCACTTGCCGCAAACCAACAGAGAGGGTTCTGGAACTTCTAGCGTGACCTTGCTGAAAGCATTCACACTGGAAAAGCTTTCAGAGCGATAACATACTTCTCAAAACCCCATCATTGATGCCTGCAGCATGCGGAGATCTGTATAAAGCCCATATTCTCCTCCTCTTGGGCCCATGGGTCCCATTCACCAGTAACAGGGCTGTCTCCAACTCTGCCAACAGGGAGCCCCTGCACAGAGGGGAGAAATTTGAGAACGCAGATCTCCAGGATTCAAAGTCTTGGGAGCGCTGAAGGAAAGGTAATAAAAAGGAACATTCAACAGAGAAAACAACCATGCTTTTCATTTCAGGTTTCTGCCAGGCTCTGGCTGAAATAATGCGTCAGCGCCTGGGCCGAGCTGTGTCAGGAGAGGGACTCCAAAATCAAATCAAATTAATATTTCATCTTTTATACCCAGCATCTAAAGAATTTTCTGCATCCAGGCAGTAAAACCACAGAGGTCAAAACAAACTGAACTGATGGAATGCAAAAACCAGTGTTTACTTGTTTGGGTTATTTTCCTGCCTCTGGGAAATTGAAGGTGAAATTTTAAGCAAGTTGCAAAATGTGGCAGGAAAGGCCTTTTGTATAGAGAAGTGCACAGGAGGATAATGGTGCGGTGCCCTATTCACTTTTTCAGTGCTCAAAATAGGCCTCCGATGAAAACCTCCGCATCAAGTTACTGTACTTAGCTTCCATTGAGAGAAGCAAAGCCTGCAGATGTGGGCCCCAGCCAAACGCTGAGCCCCCTTTGGAGGCCCTTCGGGCAAGATCCATTTTCTGTCAGCAGTTTCCGACTTCTCCTCTGTCCATTGTCGTCCAAATCCAGCTGCTCTCAGAGCTCTGCCATGGAGAAGGCTGCCCATCATTACACCCGCTAATGGCTGAGCTGCAAAAACCTGACAAAGCTATCGTTCCCCTGGGAGTCACAGCAGATTTTTAAACTGTCTGTCAGAAACACAAAACTGGAGGCAAACTTCGGCTCATCTAAATTTTGCCCATTCAAGTGTCCTTATCCCTCGAGCCAAGGGAGCCGGGTAGTGCTGTTACTCATCACAAACATCTTAATTCTTCTTTGTGAAGCTGAGGAACATATTCTTTATTATTGTTTTATTAGTACATATTAATCATACAGCACAATGGGTTTCACTGTGGCATCATCATATATGCATAGAATACACTTTAGTCCTGTCTGCCTCCCCTTTCCTCCTTCGGCCTCCCACCCTACTCCTCCCAGCTCCCTTCCTCTCCTCCAACACAAGTCTCTCTTCCTCTTTCATGTTGTCTTTCTTTTCTCTAGATTCTACATATGTGAGAAAATATGTGATATTTGTCTTTCTGAGTGTGGCTTATTTTGCCTAGCAGAAGATCTCTAGCTCCATCCATTTTCCTGCAAATGCTACGATGCTGTTCTTGTTTCTGCCTGAATAATACTCCATTGTGTTTATGTACCACGTGTCTTTATCTATTCGACCAGTGATGGGCACTCAAGCTAGTTCTATACATTGGCCAAAACAAACAATGGTATGTAGGTAACTCTGTTGTCTGCAGACTTTAACTTCTTCCAATGTACACCAAGCAGTGGTGTAGCTGAGTCATATGGTAACTCTAGTGCAGTTTTTGAAGAACTTTCACCCTGATTTCCACTGTGGCTGTACTACCCTCCATTGCCACCAACAAGGGGAAGGCTCCTTTTCCCTTGTATTCTTGCTAGCACCTCTTTCTTTCTTTCTTTCTTTCTTTCTTTCTTTCTTTCTTTCTTTCTTTCTTTCTTTCTTTCTTTCTTTCTTTCTTTCTTTCTTTCTTTCTTTCTTTCTTTCTTTCTTTCTTTCTTTCTTTCTTTCTTTTTCTTTCTTCTTTCTTTCATTTATTTATTTCCCCCAAGTATCAAGGGTCAAACTCAAGACATTGTGCTTGCCAGGTAGGCACAATGCAGCTAAGCTATATCCCTGGGCCTTTATTTTTTTTATATTCTTGATGACAGTCATTCTGACTGGGGCAAAACAGAATCTAGGTGGAGCTTTGATTTGTATCTCCCTAATGGCTACAAATATTGAACATTTTTTCATATACTTATTGGCCGTGCACTCCTTCTTATGAGAAGTCTCTGTCCAGTTCACTTGGCTTTTTATTGATTGCATCATTTGCTATTTGATACAGAGTTTTTGTTGTTCTCCCTATATTCTGGATATTAAGCTTCTGTAGCTGGCAAAGATTTTCTTCCGTTCTGTAGGTTGTCTCTTCACTCTGGTGTTTCCTTTGCTGTGCAGAAGCTTTTTAACGTGATGAAATCTCATTTGTCAATACTATTTAGGAAGCTGTTACCTGTACCTATATCCCAAAGTATAAAAAATACGTTAATTCTGCCAAGTGAAGAGTGGGAAACCAGATCATGCATTTCATAATACAGTAAAAGCACTAATTTGAACACAATAGTGTTTACTTTTATTTTTCTTGAGTTGACAGCTTCATTGAGCTATAATCCACATATAGTACAGCACAATATGTCTACTTAAGCTATTAGTTCAGTGTTTCGGCACACACAAAGAAGTGCACACATTACCAAAATTTTAGAACATTCTCATCACTCTGAAAGACCCTGGATCAATGAGCTACCTCATCCCTTTCCCTCCATCTCCCATGTACCCCTCCACAGCTCCAGACAATCGCTAATCTATTTTCTGTCTCTATAAATTTGCCTATTTCATATAAGTAAATTCCTTCAGTATGTATGTCTGGTTTCTGTAATTCAGCATAATATTTTCAAGGTTCATCCATGATGAAGTGTGTGTTGAGTTTTCATTCCTACTTATGGCCAAATTATAATAATTTCCCATTTCATTTACATATCACACTTTATTTATCCATGCATCCATTGATGGCCTTGTGGATTGTTTCCATTTCAGGCTACTGTGAATAATGCTTTATGAACACTCGTGTAGAAGTTTCATGTCAGCATATATTTTCATTTCTTTTGGAATTTCCTGCTCATTTGTTTGAGGAAGTACCAAACTGTTTTCAAACTGACTGTATGGTTTGACATTTGCACCAAGAGTGTGCAAGGGTTCTAATTTCTTCTTTCTGCTCTTCAGAAGAAATTATCTAATCTTTCCCTGTTAAGGATGATGTGAATTGTGGCATTTCCATAAGTGCCATTTACAATGTTGCATTCAATTTTGACCTAAAATTCATTTTTCCTATTAAGCATGACTTTCAGAAAACCTATAAAAAATACAGCCTTAAGATATATTTAATTTAACAGAAAACATTTATATGCCAAGGCCTATTCCATGCTCTGGAGACACATAGTGAAAAAAATTGTTAAAAACTCTCACCCACACAATGTTTACAATCTAATGTGGAAAAATAGACAAATCAGTGACTTAAAAAATTCTATCAAATGTCAAGAGGTAAAAATTATTATAGAGGCCCGGAGGGTTAGCTCAGTGGTTCCGGCGTCTGCCTTGCAAGCACAAGGACCTGAGTTCGATCCCCGGTAACCACATATAATGCTGGGCGTGGTGGCTCACGCCTGTAATCCCAGCACTCGGGAGGCAGAGACAGGAGGATTGCTGAGTTCGTGGCGGCTTGCTTGGGCACCACAGTGAGCTCAGGGCCAGCCTGAACTACAAAGCAAGACCCTGTCTCCAAAAAGCAAAAAAAAAAAAAAAAAAAAAAAATTATTATAGAGAAAAGCGTTAGCAAAGTAAAAGAAATCAGACAGGGAAGGGGAGGTGCATTTTTAAATGGCAAGGAGTCATTTGAGCAAAAACCTGCAGGAGGAGGAGGAGGGTAGTATTTATGCAGAATAAATCATACTCTAGTCATACACTGTTTTCCATTCAAGAAAATTTAGTAGGCGCCTGGAATAATAAGACTCAACAAATGTTACTGCTAGAAGAATCCCTTCAAATTAATAAGCCCTTTTTGTTCTCTAAACAGCTTAAGCCAGTTTGGGGGGGCCAGCGGGGGACAATGACTTTGGACAAGGCCACGAGGGATGATGGTCTTATCTAGTATTCCCCTGACTGCATTTTAAACCTGAAGATGTAACTTTGTTTTGAGAGACATGGGTAATTTCACCAGGTAGTAAAATCCACAAAATAAATTTTTATGACAATAAAACTTTTTATAAACAGGAAGTGACTCTAGTAATCTAATAACCTGAGCATCTCTGAAGACAACCAATCCTGCTGCCCATGAGAACCAAGTTTCAGAAATGAATAGATTCATTAATTTTACCAAAAGTAACATCTGTACAGAAAGCACTAGAAAGAAAACAGCCAATGTGTCTTCACAAACTGATTGACTCCTAAATTTCTCAGCAAAACACCTTAATAGTCTCCTCTCACTATTGTTCAGACTTTATCTACTTGATTTAAAGAAATAAAAATCACATATTTTCACATAAAATTTCAACCTGCATGACTGAAAAATAAGCATGTAAATGCACTTTATTTTTAAATTAAACCCGATAGACATACGCGAAACAGCAAAGAAAACACAAAGTAGTTAACAGTCGATGTCATGCACTCCCTGACTAATAACTACAGTGTGATACAACCCCACATATGACACTGCTGATTTTGGTAGGATCAAACATAGCTCAAATAGTTTCACATCTTCACTTTGATCAAAATGAAGACTGTGCAGATCACATGGCAAATAAAATGTTGTTATCCTCAGAGAGAGAAAGAGCTGGCATCTTAAAGAGCTAGACTGAAGTTGAAAGGCACTGTTATAAGACAGAAAAGTATACAGTGCTCTTCTAACAAGAGTCGCCGAAAACTTTCATAAAGAACTAGATAACAAATATTTTCCACTCTATAGATCAGGCGGTGTCAGTTGCAACTGCTTACTTTTGTTGTTGCAGAGCTGAAGTAGACGTGGATATGTGTAAACAAATAGACATGATTGTTTGCTAGTATTTCATGTATAAAAACAGGGAGTAAGCTGAGTTTGACGTATAATTCCTGTTGTACAGCAATGCAGACTACATTTCCCAGCCTTCCATGCTGCAAGTGTATTCATATGACAAAGTCTAGCCAGTGTGATATACCTCTCCCAATCTTCTCTCATTCTACTACTTAAACTACATAAATGACATAGCTTGACCTCTACTTTAGACCATCAAGGCAGGAGTTCATGATGGACCAGAAACTGGAAAATAAATTGGATACAGATTCTACACCAGCCCCAAGTCTCTGATAGTCTTAAAAAAAAAAAAAAACTATAATCCTATTTTAACACAAGAGCTCTTCAAAATGAGTGACTTAAGTGAATGGTTTGCTAAAGCCAGAGTTAGGCCCAAACTCTGTTCTGATTCTAAATCCAATGCTTTTTCTACATTCATATGAAGTTTACTCTTTCATAATCACATAATGAAAGTAGAAAAGTGTGGTAATTTTCTTTATGTAATTCCTGCACACACACACACACACACACACACCATTTAAGACAGTAGTTTTCTGTAGGAACAGATGCTCCATTTTACTGTAAAAGTGCAAGGAAAATCTTTTTATTTCCTTTATTGTCAGTTCTTCGAAATTCTATTGATTTCAGAAAGGGGAAAAAAAGCATCTTTTGTTGCCTTTTTTAATTTTGTATCTGGTTTGGTTTGGTCTTAGGGATTTTTAGTTTTTTGGTAGGGGCAATGCTGGGTATTGAACTCAGGACTTCACAGAGGCCAGGCAAGCACTCCACCACTGAGCTACATCCCCACCCCAAAGGAAGCATTTTAGAAGCTCAGTGATTTCAGTACCTGCCTTGCAAACACAAAGTACAGAGTTTGATCTCTGTTACAAAAAAAAAAAAAGTACCCAAAGAAAGGATTTTGGACTAATTTTCCACCTCAAGCAGTAGAAAACTCAAAACATTTATCTTTAGTCATGAGGCATACACCAAAAAACAAATGCTGTGATTAAGATTAAGTGTGTTTATATAGTGGTGAGCTTATTTCAACTTTATTCAAAATTAGCACCAAAAATCTAAACTCACATGAAGGAAGCTTTTATTGACTTTTTTCAAAGCACATTCATATCAATTGATCAATACGAAAGCCCTATGAATGGTATTATCTGCTTCTATAGATAAGAGAACAGACTAAGGGAAAGCAAAAAAGACTACATTTACAGAGTATTTTAAATCTTAAAGTACTTACATTTAATCTTATGCCATTAGATGGATTACTTTTAATTCCCATTTTATGGAAAAGCAAACTAAAACACATCACAAAAGCTAACATTGCAAAGACTGGACACATCTCATGTTCTCAGTCCTATAGTAAGAAATCTACTATCTGAAATCCTCTTTTTAAAACTGAAACTTAGTCCCTTAACTCCTACTTGTTTTTCCAATTAGTTACACTGTCTCCTAAAACAAACACAAGTCTTCTAGACAAAAACGCTGCAATTTGCTAACACATGTGAGGTGATGTGTGCAAGTGTTTATGTATTTATGCATGTGTGTATTGTGTGAGAATGTATGTACTTGTAAGTATGAGTGTACTTATAAATTCAGTAGGTATAGAGTTTAACTAGTACTAACTGGTCTTGATCCATAATTTAACCACAATCTACAGACTGTATTAAACACGTTGATTATCAAGTTATTGACCTTTGAATTTAATCATACCAACACCAGAAACAAGAAAATAAATTTACTAAAGAACCTACTTCCAACATAAGATCAGAAGCTTGATTTTCAGCTATGTTGAAGTATTTATAAAGATGGATTTGTTTTACATATTTATTTTTGTTCTATCTACAAGACAATTTTCATTAATAAATTTAATACTTTGAATAATGAATGTTTGAATATAAATTAAACATATTTCTAAGGTACTTAATATTCAACTTTTTTTTTTTTTTTTGAGAGAGAGGGTCTCGCTTTGTAGTTCAGGCTGGCTCTCAGCTCACTATGTAGCCCAGGCAAGCCTCGAACTCAGCAATCCTCGGCCTCTGCCTCCCGAGTGCTGGGATTACAGGCGTGAGCCACCACGCCCGGCAATATTCAACATTTTATTCACTTATTTCTTATACTCCTCAGAAATAGCAAAAGAACTTGAAGTGAAAGAAAGAGGTTGATACTTTTAAAAATGTAAACTAAGGAGATCATATGTTTTCCTCTAATGTTTTTCCCTCAAAATGAATAAGTGATCATTTGTTTAAAATTTCATTATGTGTTTTAGAAAGAGCAGTATATGTCCAGTGATTAAAAACATACCACAATATGTATTTATTAGATATTTACAATTAACACATGAGTTTCTGTGTTAGTCTTCTATTGCTGTGACAAGATGATGAGATGATGAACTTACAAAGAAGAAGTTATTGATTTGGCTCATGATTTCAGAAATTTGAGTCCATGGTTTCTAGGTTCTGCTGCTGTAGGCATATGGTGATACAGTGTGTCAAGGTAGGAACACAAGGCAGAAGAGGCCTGTTGGCTTCACAGAAACCAGGAAATGAAAAAAAAGACCAGAAGTGGTTGGGAACCTGAAATTGACTTCAAAAACAGGCTTTACTGGGCCCGGTAACCACTTACTGGGCCCGGTAAGTCACTGGGCATGGTGACTCACACCTACCAGCAATCAATACCACATACCACAGTGCCGGGTGTGGTGGCTCACGCCTGTAATCCCAGCACTCAGGAGGCAGAGACAGGAGGACTGCTGAGTTTGAGGCTTGCTGGGCTACAAAGTGAGCTCAGGGTCAGCCTGAACTACAAAGCGAGACCTTTTCTCAAAAAAAAACAAAACAAGCTTTACCTCCCAGAAATGCCACAGACTGGGGACCGAACAAGCCTTCCACAAGTGGGCCTTAGGAGGACGTTGTAGATTCAAACCATAGCAATGTCTACTCAATTTGATGATTTCCAAGAAATTGGTACTTACATAGAATTCATTTTATACAAATTTAAGGAAGTTATTAAATAATATTAACTGTACTCTTTTTAAGCCAATATACTGTATATACTCTATATAAACCAAATATACACAAACTGTCCCATAAGACAAATGTGAACCTATAATGTTTCTAAAAGTCCACTTTAATCAAAGCAACATAAATTACACCTTTCATTGCAAATATATGTGTTATCTATATGAAAATTTTGGTACAATGACTTGAAAATTAACAATTAGCCTGAAATCTCACAGGTCCAATAGTAATAGATACAATTAACCCCAAGTTCTGTGTTTAGCCAATGAAAAACTGCCAAGTAGAGCTTGGCAGGAAAGTCAGACTTTTTGAGGTCCACCGTGAGATGGCTCAGGTTACAAAATGACATTACTTCAACTTCTGATAATGTCTCGGCACATATTTCATTATTTAGATGAAAAGAGTAATGTGTTTCCTACCTGTATGGTAATAACCATATTCCGGCTATACTTAAAAGCCAAGATACTCATTAGTCTGGACGCGATTTTTATGAGTTAACCGAAAGCACCTCTAGGAAAATGGGAGATGTGGAGGGATCTGGGAGTGAGAACATTTTGTCCCTAGCCGAGTACTTGTGAGGCTGCGAATGCTCTGACCTCTTCCTTCATTTACTTATCTATGAAATTAAGATACTGCATTCCATCATCCATTTTCCCTTTCATTATCTCTTTTCAATAATCCCAATTCTCTTCTCTCTGTGTGGAGGATGGAATATTTGATGAATACAGAGAGAATCAAATGTCACTTCCATTGCTAATGAATATTTGTCATTTATTACACGTGGTAAGTAATTTGTTGTTGCTGCTATTTATTTTTTAAGACAAAGTCTCGCTGTGTAATTCAGGCTGGCCTTGAACTCACTATGCATCCCAGACTGACCTCAAACTCATAGCAATACACCTGCCTCAGCCTCCCCAGTGCTGGGATTACAGGCATGAGCCACCACAGCCAGCTTCGAAAGGTAATTTTTAAACCTTTCAAAACCAGATATAAGTGAGTATTCCCCCTTTTTTTTTTTTTTTAGACAGGTTCTCACTTTGTAGTTCAGGCTGGCCCTGAACTCACTATGTAGCCCAGGCAAGCCTCAAACTCAGCAATCCTCCTGCCTCTGCCTCCCAAATGCTGGGATTACAAGCATGACCCATCACACCTGGCAAGTATTACATTTCATAGCTAATCACATTGAGACCAGAGAAACTAAACCACCCAAGGTTAAACATAAAAGTAGCACATGCGGAATAAACAGCAGAGGCAGATACTGAACACAGAATTTCATACTCCAAGATGCATACCCCTTCCTTTCTGGCCTGTCAGCTCACTACAAAGCAGGTACAGACCAGCTCACTCTAACAGATGATGGGCTTGCTAAAATGGAACTAAGCCCAATAAGAAATTCTCGTGTTCTTCAAAGTAGAAATTTAACCATCAAACTACCTCACTCCACTATAGCATTCCACAAAAAGGAGAAAAATCAGAGCAGTTCAACCTCAGTTCTATCTTATGTATCAGGGGAGAAGAAGAACCTATACCTACATATCTATCTATCCATCCATCTATCTATCCATCCATCTATCTATCCATCTACCTGTCTTTCTTTTCTTTCTTTCTTTCTATCTATCTACCTAATAATGATTTAAACTGTCAGAAAATAGGCTGCATACATCCAAGGTAGAGTGATAAGACACTGATTAACTTGAATGACTAGAAAATGAGGCTGCTCACAAACACCAAAATGTTTTGAGGGTTGAGAACGGGGACAGTAAGATATGTGTTAGTTGACCTATAGCAAAGACCCTGAGATCGATCTGTCACTGGAGAGATTCACTCATCCCTCCGGCCTCGAGCACAGTTTGGATGCTATCTGAGCAGGAGTATGACCCACTCCTGCCCCTGACACATCATTCCTTCCCCTAGGTTTTCAACCTTTTTGAAAAGCTCCTTAATCATTCACAGTCCAAATTTAACTCACAAATGAATCTTGCTCAGGAACAAAATATAGTATTTTCGTTGAAAATGCTCTGGAGGAGCCTCTGGCCCATTCTGAACACCAATCATCTGCATAGGGCTCCTTGTGGCTGCAGAAAGATGGAGACAAACTGGCTGGCGTGTGCTCAGCCCAGATATGTCTGTTTTCCTATCTATTTGTGCACATGCGCAGGCACATAGACGCGCACGCGCACACACACACACACACACACGGGAAACAAATCTCAGGCATAATGACTGCACTATTAACTACTAAAGATGAGTAGAATGAAGCATTTAAATTAGTAAGTTAGCCAATTGACATTTCATCTCACTGTGCTCAAAATATGCAAACAAAACATGCAAAATCTCTGCCCCCACACAAGAATTCTGAACAGCCTCCTTGTTTTGGGGGTGGGAAAGTAGCATAAAAATATCAGAATCATAAAGATTTAACCCTGGCTTCACACTGATTCAACTGAAATCAGCTTCAGGTATGAGATCCCTCACTTTTGAAGCATCTGAGTCCCAATTATTTGTTACATCTCTACACCTTTTTTCAGCTCAAATGACTTATGCTGTCAGCTTTTTACTTTTGTATCAAATATCTCACCTTCTCTTCCATTTTCTACAATGTACTGGCCACATCTTTCTCTCTGCTCTTAAAATCCATCCCCTCCAGATAAGCTTTCCTGTGCATGCTTTTAAAATGTTGAGTCCTGGCTTACGTATCTGCCCTAGATTCCTTTTCCTGAGAATCTCATAGAGTGGGCATGACAGTTACTACTAAGAGCTTATTCTCAGCACCATGCTAACCCTGCCATATACATTCCCCCATTTAGTCCTCAGGATGTGTGATACTCATGAATGCTTATGAGTGTGTGCAGGGTCACGGGCAGCCTGGAAGGGCCATGCAACTGTGTTGAGGTCATTGAGGTAGGATCCCTGTGTTGTCACTGCAACTCTAGCAGTGGGCACAGTATTGCCATATTAGCTGCTTTGTAAATACTTACACATGGACGGATGATGGATGATGGATGGGTGGGTGGGTGCGTGGCTGGTGGTTGGGTGGGTGACTGTAGAGGGAAGGCAAAACTTTCCACACAATCTATTTGCCTCAGAGGTCACCTGTTTTGCCAGCATGGCATGCACTCATACTAAGGGAAAGATGCCAGTCTGACTTCCATTGTGAAGAGCTCTGTAGATTTTTTTAAAGAGTTTTCACAAAGATTCATTCTTTGATTTTTATAACAATCTGAGACTAAATGTTTAATCTGGAATAGGAGCAGGTGGAGGGCAAGAGCTGAGTGTTACATAACATATATTAATGGCCCTAATAAAAGCTTCTCTGCCAGGTGCTGTGGTTTGGATATGGTTAGAGCATCCCCAAGGGTCCATGTGCTGAAGGCTTGGTCAGCAGGGTGGCCATTATGAGCTGGTGGAACCTCTACGAGTAAGGCCCACTGGGAGGCCGCTGGGGTAAGGCTTTGATAGGGACTGAGTATTTCTCATGGCACACTGAGTGAGTTCTGGCAGGAGGTTTTTATAAAAGAAGCAAGCCTGGGTCGACCCAGCTCTCTCTGCTCCCTGACTCCTGCTCTGCCTCCACTCGGCACCCGCCATCTGCCACGGAGCCAGAGCCTGCACCATGCTGTGATGTGAATCAACCCCTTTCCTATAACGTGAGCCCCTCTCAGGCATTTCACAATGATAATGAAAAGATGGCTGATATGCAGGGTGCGGGCCCATTGAGAGCTAGCTCATTAAACTAGTTAAAAAAGAAATATGTCAGACCAGAGTTTATTCAGTATGAAGTTAACTTTCATGTATCATTAGACCAAAATAATAAACCACCCATAAGGGACTGATTGGACTACAATCCTTCCATATAACTGAGTATTCTATGGCTAAAGAAGAAATGAGCAGTCTCTTTATTACCATGATGCAGAGCAGTGCATACAACATGTAACCTTTGGATAAGAAAGAGGAAGACATTAATATAAATACTGATATATATTGTATATTGCATATATAATATACACATCTCCTTCTGTATTCAAAGGAAAAAAATGAAAGATCAACTAATCAAAATGGCTTCTTATGAGGGAAAGGAAAGGACTGGAGGAGACCAGGAAGGAATCTGGTACTGGTTTTGTGGTTTTTGTAACTTGCAATGCAAGGTAAATGTAAAAATATAAAATAAAGTGCTGTGATCCCTAGGAAGTAAAAACAAATTAAAACAAATTTCATAGCAAAGTAGAATAACCATACAGAGAAGAGTCATTCAAATAACACTGAGATAAACCAGGCATGGTGGCTCAAACCTATAATCCCAGCACTCAGGAGGCAGAGGTAGGAGGATTACTGCAAATTAGAGGTTAGCCTGGACTACATAATGAGCTCAGGGCAGCCTGAACTACAAAATGAAACCCTGTCTCAAAAAACTAAAAAAGCAAAAACCAAACAAACAAACAAAAAAAACTACCAGGACAGTATTATGCTTATACACAGTAACAGCTTCAAGATAAAAGAACTATTAAGAAGTTTAAAATTGCATTTAGTATTTATTTAGTTACAAATACTGAGAGTTGGTTTGAAACTCATTAGGAGTAACTTTTTAATATTAGAAGAAGGAGATTACAATATACTGAAGAAGCTGAGTAAAAGTCTATCATCTTACATTTGAAGTGGAAATATCAGTTAAAAAGTCATGATTGATTGGGGTTTTTTATTAAAAAGAGACAGGAAGCAATGACAACCTGGCAACAGGGAGCATCCTTAGTGTCTAGGTGATAGTCTCCAAAATAGCATGGATCCCTTAAAGACGTATGACTGATCCCAGGTCTAGGGCAGGAAACACGGAAGGCAACTGGGGCACCCTCTGTTGTACCAGGAACTACGAAGACTACTAAGGTAGAAAATCCCAGAAGAAATACTATTCATTGGAAAAAAAAAAAAACTAGCCAGATAGGATACCGGGCATTTGGTGAATTGACTTAGAACAACCCAAAGAGACACATGAACATCTCTCCACACTTGTTTACTATCTCATGGCCCGGGTTTCTGCTACCCCTATGAGCAAAACTGAAGCAGTCCCATCTTACAATTTCGTTTGCACCTATGACTCCTTTCAGCAGCTGGGCTTTACAAACGCCTTCATGCCATTTTAAATCAGACCTCGTTCAAGGACTGGGGATGTTTCTCAGAGTGAGACTAATACAGCTTGTTTTAAATCAGAAAACCTAGCAAGTACTTCCAACAGAGATTTAAATGTAACAATAATTGTTAAACAGAAAAGAGAGAAAGTTTTCAATTCTAATTAATTTTCTATTTAATTTGAATGAGTCTTTACAACTGCCTTCGGACATAATTATCTGATTTTACTTTCATGCGATAGCTCTGCAAAACATTTTAGAAATGCAGTAATGAGACTCCGTGGGGTTGATGCCTGGTTAAATGACAGGCCTGCATCTCAAGGGCTCTATGAACTCCAGCCGGCTCTGAAGAAAGACAAACAGCGCCGACACCGGTCACTAACAGTCTGCGGGACATGATAACTTGTCTACTTGTATGGAAGTAACATAACTCCACAGGGATTGTGAGAATAAATGTTAATGGGTGTATGTGGCCTTGGAAAAATTATTTTAGAGTTTAGAGCCGAAATAAATCAGAGTTCACTGCAGTCCACGTTATCATTTTCCAGATTAGAAAATGGAGCTAAAGAGAAAAACTGAAAAGGCTGAAGTCAAAACTTGGGATATTGACACGAAAGCAGATCTGTGGCTGACAGTAGCCGGGAAGCACCGAACAGCAGTCACTTCAGCGGCCCCAGAGTCAGCCTGAGCTGTCCACGGTCCCCAGTCAAGGGAGGTGGAGTCCTGAAGACACATGGCCCCGTGCAGGGAAATCTGGCCACTGGAAGCACACCCTTGAAGAGGACCCGGGACCCTAACATATCCCCATCTCTCTCTTTGCTTTCGGTTGCCATGAGTTAAACAGGCTTTACTCCAGCACACACACCCTGCCTTGATGTTCGACCTCGCCTTAGGTGCAAAAGCCAGAAGCCCAACTGTTCCTGGGCTGAAACCTCTGAAATTATGAGCTGATGGGCCAAGGATGTAGCTCAGTGGCACCTCTCCTGCCTCCCACATACAGGGTCCTGAGTTTGAGAACCGGTACTATTACAGGTAGAAAAGCCCTCTAGACATATGCAGGCAGATAGATAGGGTCAGCCCTTGAAGGACTTGCAAAAAAGACATCCTTCCAAACGTCAACACCATCAGTGAGAAACTACACTTCCAGATAGCAGCGACCCACAGGCCTCATTCTCCCAGGATGGAAGGTCAAGGTCCGGATCCAGCCCCTTCCTTGGAATGCAGTATTTGCAAATTCCCCAGACAGCGGGCCAGGACTTTGGACCAGCCAGAGGAGTCTCCTGATGAGGAAGACTCTCTCCGACTTGATTTCTCGTTGGACCCCCACTTAATCAATATTACCAGAGCAGTTATACTTGTTGTAATCTTACTGGTTAATCATGATCTTGTCTATTTTCTGAGGTCTTTTGCTGTACCAATGTTACCTAAGCTACTGTATTTGCAATGTTACTGGGTGACTGTAATTTTGTCCCACTTCAGACCCAACTTACCTCATGGCTTTGCTCCATAAAAGCCCTCTAAAAAGTGAGGCAGGTGGCTTATCCACTCTCCGGGTTGCCCTTCTGTCTCTCTTAAGGCAGAAGCTTTCTCTCTCAATAAAATTTTCCTACTCAAACCTCCATCATTCCTAAAATTCATCGTTTGATTTTTTTTAGAGAACACAAACTCGCATTTCAGGTGGGGAGCTAGGCCTCAACTCTCCTGCATCAATACCTCAAAAAAAAAAAAAAAAGATTGACTAAAGTGGGAAGACCAACTGGCACAGAAGTTATTAGCAAGTGTGGTTCCCCTCTCCTCCGGCGTCCACCAGGTCTAGTGTGCTAGCAGCACAAGTCTCAGCATCAAAGGTCATGACTTTGGAAAAGGCCAGCAATGCTGAAGTACATCCATATCTAAGATACTCTAGATTACTCTGGGTACTAAGATCACTATTAGTTAAATAGTTTGTATTTAATAACTTACTTTCATCTAGTATAAATGTGGCTTTGGGCTCATCCCAGCACACACACACACACACACACACACACACAAATTTAGGTAGACAATTATCAAAATTAGTATCAACATGGATTTTTAAAACCACCCTAAAATTAGAAAATTGTTGTAGAAAAGCTACGGGTGCCCTCGGAAGAACACAATGAATCAGAGCCCCTGTGCATCTGCCACTGTCCTGCAGCTAAAGACACAGTGATTCACAAAGGCCACGACTGAAGTTCCACGGCACTGCATCGAATCTCATCTCCTCCACAAAACCAGAGCCCAGGAGCTCACCAGATGACATGCTTTTGGTTCTTTGGACAATAATACAAGGCCTAGTAATTTTTTTAAAGTCACACCCAAACTTAATCATCTTAACAAAGGAGTAAGCATCTTTATAATTCTGTAGCAGAAAAACAAAATAGAACCTTCTAAGGACACCTGTAAGAAATAGCCAGAGTCTAATTCTTTCCACTCGCGTCAGGAAAGCTGGATCCCATGCAAAGCTGAGGACAAGGGGTTTCAGTGCTCTGAGCACAAGAGCTACCAAGCAGCTCAGCAGCAAAGGCTGCTGTAGGACCAGGTCATAAAATCTTAAGACCATCACAATATGATCTTTAAAAATAGAGAAAAAAACTGAACAAAAATGATGACAATAGCATATGTATAATATTTCAACTAAAATCATGAGTCATTATTTTATTTATTTCTTTCTTTTAGACAGAGGCTCACTCCATAGTCAAAGCTGGTCTTAAACTCACTATGTAGCCCAGGTTGGCTTCAAAGTCGTGGCAATCCTCCTGCCTCAACCTCTTGAGTGCCACTACACCTGGCATACTATAGGTATGTGCCACTACACCTGGCATGAATCAATATTTTAGACTCCAAGGAGTCTATCTACATTCTGACTTGCTCACTTAAGGCCTTTTGCCTTTATATACCTCCTCCCTAGACTTTTGTTTCTTCATCTGGAAAATGGGCATAAATAATAACACTCACTGTGGGCCAGGGATGTAGCTCAGTGGTTCCCACGTCCACCCGGCAAGTGCAAGGTCTTGATTTCAATCCTCAGTAACCACATACAACAGTGCCAGGTGTGGTAGCTCACACCTGTAATGCCAGCACTCAGGAGCCAGAAGCAGGAGGATTGCTATGAGTTCGAGGCTGGCCTGGGCTACGTAGTAAGTTCAGGGCCCCTCTGAACTACAAAGCAAGACCTTGTTTCAAAAAAAAAAAAACACGCTCACTGCACTGGCTTGACTTACGTGGATTAGAAGATGTTCTCTAAACAAAAGCTTGCTAGTCTCTTGGATTTAGTAAGCACTCCATAAATGTCACTGTTTTATTGTCATTATGATGGTAGAAGTTTCTTTCTCAGACCTGTTCACTGCATGACTTTAAGTATAAAGTGCTATCATCATCATCATCATCATAAATAATAGCCTTTCTTATGATATGTTATTAAAGTTATATTTTTCCATTTATACTGTTGAGACTACTTGGTGTTATGTAAGCTTCACAGCAAATAACCACTCATTACTTCATTTGCTCCTCAAAACAACACTGAACACATGGTGAGACAGGGAGAGGTTACCCTCATTTTATGGAGCTCACAGAAGCACGTGGCTTGCCCTAACGGAGGATTCAAGGCCTCAGTATCCTGATCCTACGTTAGGGCTCCTCCCATCTCTACAGGCTCGTGCAAAACATCGACCTCATGATACGCACTCTCAAGCAAGAAACCTGAAGGAGCAGGAAGGCGCGAAACGGGAACAGTGATCTGTGACACTGTGACGTTGTGAGTCGATTCACACCCAGGGGGATGGACGCAGGTTTGGCCTCGCTGTGCCAATGGTGCCCCCATCGGACATTGATGTCTCCGCTGCCTAACAGAGCAAGGTATCCCCAGGATGACTGTGGTGAGGTCAAGTGGTGCTGAAAGTCCCTGAGCGGGTCCCCCACTCTCAGACCCAGAAAGCACCTTCCCAGGCCCATCCCCTCCTCCTTGCCTCCACACCCCTCTATTTTCTCTTCTGGTGGTGAACTGCTTATTTTCTTCCTTTATCTTTTTCTTTCTTGGCTCTCTTTCTTTCTTCACTGTTTTTTCAAAGCTCTACCTCATCCTCCCCTTTCTTTTTGCCTTTGCTCAGTAGCTCCCCACAGGAAATGGACGCCATTCCTCCCCCTCCAAAGGGACACATTTGATTTTCTTTAAAGACTTGGTTAAAAGCCATCTCTGCCCTGAAAAGCAATTCAGCCACACTGCCCCACCAACCAGCCAAAACAATCTCCAAAGCCCACATCTTCCATTAATTTATGTAAATGCCATTTCCTAACTTATTTTGCAAGCTTCCCTCTCAGATCTGCAAACCGTCTAAGGCCCTGGCTGGAGTCTGTCTCCCAGCCACACGCAGGCACTGCACCTCATCTGGACCTAGCGCTCCTTGAGGATGTGAATGGGCAAGGAAACAAAGTCCTGTCTTCCATGTGGGTGACCAACATGAGCAAACAGCTATGATCTGTCAAGACATTTTTTTTAAAGTAGGAAGAAAACTAGAATTCAAAAATTCTGTCAGTTAAGAAAGTAAAAGGTTGTTTTTGTTTTGTCTGAGGACACAGATCAATCACAGAGAACTTATGTACAGGGCCCTTAGTTCCATTCCCTACATTACAAAACTCAAGAAATTCACATATTTAAAAATACTGCTCAGATAAATTTCTTTTTTTTTTTTTTTGAGACAGGGTCTCGCTTTGTAGTTCAGGCTGGCCCTGAGCTCACTATGGAGCCCAGGCAAGCCTGGAACTCAGCAATCCTCCTGTCTCTGCCTCCCCAGTGCTGGGATTACAGGTGTGAGCCATCACACCTGGCACTGTGGTATGTGGTACTGATGGCTGGTGGGCGTGAGTCTCCACGCCCAGCATTGTATGTGGTTACCGGAATCAAACTCAGGGCCTTGCGCTTGTGAGGCAGGCGCCAGAACCACTGAGCTAAATCTCCGGCCCTCAGATAAATTTCTTAATCTTCCATGTCACTCTTCGATTCAGGAAACAAACCAAATAAGTCCCCAAAGCATTATCAGTCCTGTTCAATCTTACTGTAATATAACAGGCCACCCTCTGCTCTTAATCAGTCTATTTCTTGACTATTATTTGCTATCTATCTGTAAAGAGAAGGACAAGGACACAAGCTGAGACTAACAGCACAGTAACCATGAAACATTACATAAATTGCATTGGCAATGAGAGGGAGTGGGAAGGAGGGGAGGGAGAGGGAGGAAGGAAGTGAGCCTCTGACAAAACCAGAATGCACGGCACTTTGTGATGCTGCTGCTTCATCTCGCACTCGTGTGCTGGGTGGGTGAGAGGACTCCATCCATTGGCCTTTTTCAATCCTGCAATCCTCCTGGCCACATCTGGTGAGTGTTCCCTCTGCCCAGGGCTGTGGGGAACTTTGCAGCCAAACATCTTGCTCTCCTGCTCCACCTTTCCCAAGGAATTGCCTGTCTGGCTCTGTCTCTACCCAAGAGATGACCTTGGTCAATACGTATTCAAATTGCTTCAATCCCTACCTGGCTCTGCCACTGTCCCAAGAACCCTGGGGTCAAACTAGTGCCTCTACAGGAAGTAGTGTACCTAGACAGTTCTGCTCCCAGTGTGGCTGGAACAGAGGCACGCAAAGTGGCTTGTCCTGAGGAGGACTGTATGTAAGAAAGATGCTTCTGGGCCAGAGATTTAGCTCAGTGGTACCGGTGCCTGCCTCGCAAGCACAAGGTCCTGAGTTCAATCCCCAGTAACCACATACAATGCTGGGCGTGGTAACTCACACCCACCAGCAATCAATACCACATACCACAGTGCTGGGCTTCAGGGCTCACGCCTGTAATCCCACCACTCGGGAGGTAGAGACAGGATTGCTGAGTTGGAGGCTTGCCTGGGCTACATAGTGAGCTCAGGGCCAGC
>PVIC010004441.1:0-25366 GCA_004025085.1 Thryonomys swinderianus
AACTCAGCAATCCTCCTGCCTCTGCCTCCCGAGTGCTGGGATGACAGGCGTGAGCCACCACGCCCGGCTACCAGAACTCTTCTTGAAGGTCTGTCATGACCAAATAAATCAAGTCCAGCGTTCCTAGAAAAGACTACTCCTCGTATTTCCCTGACTTGAACAAGATCACACGAGCACTCTGTACCAAAGACAAGGGAGGTTAGTAGTATTTTTAGTACAAACAGTTCCACCCATTTAACAGCATTTCTGCAGAGGCACATGATATAATTAAGAGAAGGAGCCATGCCTGAAAAAAGCTAAATTCTCCTAGGAATCCTGGGATACCACACATGGCCAGCAATACCTGCAGCACCTCAGAGTCGGAGCACGGGAGGCTCAGGGGCCGCCATGCACTGTGCAGCCACCTAAGCAACGGCCTAGGTCACTGTGCAGGGCCTCGGTCCTGCCTGAAGGTCTCGGAATGAAAGCAAGATTTTAAGAAAATTACTTAAGATTTAAAGAGGTGACTGGTGGCTGTCAGTCTGATACATTCTATGACAGAGGACAGGTGACCCGGGCAGCTGATCTGACTTTCTGGGTTAGTGGAGGAGACAAATCCAGTACACAGATAATTCCAACTGCAGAGAGCCGCAGCAGCACTTTCACAGGAGGGGAGAGACACTACAACGGACAGGCCAAAAATGACTGAAGATGGGTATGCACATCCGGGGACTCAGGGACAACGAAAGGTCTTGGACCTACAAAAGGAGTGCAGAGGGTCGCTGTAAGAGCGGAGTGAGCCGTGTGTTACTGATGCAGCCCTGCAGCAAAGCCCTCTAGCTACTTGGGTACGTCCTTCTCCCACATTTCAGCATGTCAGTTTCATGGGCACTGGTTTGCAGGTATACAAACACAAAACGCTTCCTAATAAACAAGGCTGTTTGCTATTAGCTTCTTTATAGCGTCAGCCCAACAAACATTCCTCAAATGCTCCTGCGTGTTTTGACATGCACTATACATATTAGATGTACATAATACACATCTCCCTGGAGGGCTTAATTACACTTCAAATTATATGTGTCTGCTAAGGCATAGATTAGGTCTACCTTCCCCGTATTTGTTATTGCTGCTTCTGAAACTGCTTTACAGCCCCAAAGAGGTCTTAATCCCTGTCAAATGTTATTATGTTACCGGCTTTTATGTAGTCTTGAAAGGGGTTGTTTATTTAGTTTCAATGACTCCTTGTTACTGCCAAATATTATTTCATTTCAGCACAGATGTAAGGGGTCCAATAACTGGAATTATTTTACAGCCCTGACATTGTGGAGAGATGGATACCAGTTTAATTATGGACAGCTGAAAATGATCTAGGAGTCACCTGCTATGGATATTTATCATCATTAGGAACTGCTCACCAGGCTGTGCTCGGAGCCCTCTCCAGAGCTCCATTTTCATGAGATGACAGCGTGATCTATATGGACCCTGTATCTTCTGTCATCTTTAAATTTATGGGCAGACAGTTTAATATTGCTTGATTATTTTCTTTTCCTCTTAGAGTGAGAAAATATGTTTCAGTCAGTCATGTTCTTTTTCCTTCCTCTTCTTTTTTCGGTGTGTCTCTTTGCCTTCCCTTCCTGCTGCCCTTATCCCACCAGCTGTTTTTCCAATTATGCCCCACTGGAAATTATTCATTACTTAAAGAATGTGAATCGGATAGACTTAGACACATAAAAGATCGAGCAGTGCAATAACTAAAATAGAGCTGGTACTTAATGAATGCATAGGGCCCGGGATTTAGCTCAGTGGCACCACACCTCATAAGCACAAGGTGCTGAGTTCGATCCCCAATACTGAAAAAGAAAGCTTAATAAATGCCTAAGGAATAGAAGAAGGAATCAAACAAAACGAACCAGAAAGGGAGCTATGGAATTATAGAGCCTGCTTCTTAGAATCCTTCTGACTCCTCAGTAACAAAAGTTAAGACTAGCCTAATTTCTGATTTTGTCACTCTGCATTATAGATCCCACTGTGACAAGATATATTTTACATATTGCCCTCTTTCTGTCTGTACCTACTTCTAAAAAGATTTGGATTTGTCCCTGTCAGGTTAGAGCAAGGGTTGAGTGAATGGTAATAAACTAAAATCACAGCCTTACTGCCCAGCCATCCCCCTCCCTGCTCCTCTCCTGACGGTGCTGCCAGCCGTACTCTGTCCTGTAGTTTAGGTGACAGTAAGAACTAACTTCGCGGGTTCGCCTTGAGCATAGCGTTCATCACGCTGGGTCTTTTTGTGGGTTATCTCCGTCTCAATAGAGTCTTATGATATCAGCATAATTCATACTGTTTTTCTACAGAATTTCTGCTCTGGGTTAGAGGATAATTTTGCCATCCATGGTCTGGAGATGCTTTAGGCTGTCCCAACAAGATCACAAGCCGAGGGCGCATAAAACATGCACCACGCACGGGAGAACTTCCTGCAACCAAGAATGACCCGGCTCAGAATGGCCCTGTTGTAGGTGATTTAAAAAAAAATGATGCAGCCAGGCGTGGTGGCTCATGCTGGTCATCCCAGCACTCGGGAGGCAGAGACAGGAGGATTGCTGAGTTCCAGGCTTTCCTGGACTAATAGTGAGCTCAGAGCCAGCCTGAACTACAAAGTGAGACCCTGTCTCAAAAGGAAAAAAAAATGATGCAGTTTAAGCCTGTACTTTTTTACTTTGTGCACAAATCGCTCATGGCTTCAGCCACAGACTCGCCAGAGTTGTGAAAAGGAGCTGATGTCCCCGAAGGGGGTCTCGTGTGAGATTTAAGTGGCTCTTTTCAGTTACTCGCCGGCCATTCCTCCTCCATTTTCCCCATCATCTGTGCAGAAGGGAGCTTGTCAAAGCAACATTTCACTCTAAACACCAAAACCTGGCACAATAATTCCTCTGATTTGTAAAAGTTATTAGCAGATACAACGATGTAAGATAAAAGCAGAATGTTTAAATAATCACCTTACCTAACCAACAAACTTTAAAAATAGACCAATAAGTTCCAGCGTCTATGGTAGCCAATAAATTATACATGTATAATTTGATGAATGTTTAATGCTAAACATTAATATCTTGCATTTTAAAGACCAAAACGATACATGGTTATACATATTCATTTTAAAGTGTCAAGTGAAAAGGTATTCTTCTCTTTCCACTAATTATTCAGTAGGTGTGAACATCCCTTTTTGAAACTGTCTCCAAACAAAAGATTTTAAAGGGCTGGGTCTATAGCTCAGTAGATGAAGGCTGAGTTCAGTACCCCATCCCTTCATGAGTGTTTTAAAATATTGATAGGGTATATTTTGAAGATCTTCTTTAGCCCCCAAATCAACTCTGGACATAAATCTTAGACTCATTTTTTTCACACTTGTGGACATGTACACACAGGCACACACACATACCTATAGACACCTATACCCAGATATGATCACACCACATAGCTCTACACATTGTACACATCCATACATAAACAGGTCCCATGTCTTCCTCCTAAGAGTGGAGTTTTCCTCCTCTTTATTCCATTCCTGTAGTGGAGAGTCACCATCTCACTCTTGTCTGCTTCCGCCATCCAAGGATCCTCTCTGGTGCTTCTGCATGTCCACACTCCACGCAGAGCCTTTCCCCTTCCTGACCAGTCCGGGGTTAGGACAGCACCTCCAGGGAGTGAAACCAAAGAGCTTCTAACATCATAACAGGCAGAGATGTGGTTACCTTCACAGTCTGCCTTAGGCGCTATAAGTGTTTAGGTTAGAGAGAATAACTACACCGCACCCCAAATTCTAAACTGCTGCATCTATTCCTTATTGCTTGAAGTGATTTTATCAGCCACAAGTCTGGCTCACTTTTTAATAAAGGATAACAATCTCATAATACAGTCAACTTCCAGGTATCAATAAACACAGTGGGTTACCAATTTAAATCTTTTCTGTTGTGCTGGCAAGAGGAACTTAAAAAGCCAAAGCATCAGGTAGCTGAAAGGAGAAAAAGGTCAGAAGCAAATCTGAATCTTGTAGTCATCGCAGACTAGCCTGTTCATTTTCACAGGGAAGTCAGTTTCCTGGGACTAGAAGCAAATCTCTTAGCCTAGGAGTCCTAGATTTTCGCTTCTCCTCACCTCCAGTGTTGTGTGAATCTGAGTACATCACTGTAATTTAATAAATGTGCACAAGCCTCTCCTACATTAAGAAAACCTGTGGAGGATGGTGCTGAATACTTCACTTTCCTTTCACTTCGGGGGGTAAAAGAAATGGGACAAAGCAATGGAGTGACTGCATAATTGTAATTTAAAATGAGATCTTCTAGTCACCATCATTAGGAACTACCGTGACCAAAAACTGTAGCCACTAGCCTTTGATACTATTTAATCAACTAAAAGATAAAAATAAAACTTCATCACCTCCATCTCACTAGAACTACTCAACCACTCAGCAGGCACCTGTGGCCAGTGCTGCCTACATACTGCACAGACACAGGGCATTTCTCTCCTCTCCACAATTCCGCCCGGACCAGTGTACACTGAGATGCAAAGCCAGAGACCACTCTGTGTAGGGGGAGGGGCAGGAAGCGGATCTATTCAGACAGCACTGGCGAGAACAGCCACGGTGCTAACGGAAACAAGCATGCACTTTCCAGAACAAAACAACGTGCCTGAACCTAAATGTCCATCAGTGGGGAGCTGGTTAGATAAACAACCCGACGGCTCTGTTTCCGCCTACAAAACTACATAGGTAAATGGAACCTACGAGCACAAAATGCTGTCCTGATTATGTTTTTATGAAAACACACAATCCATAAATCCCTTGGAATGAATATGATCTCATTTTGTAAAAAACATAAAAAGGAGTCTGTTTATAACACCTCAGTTCGTGATAGTTCAATCTTGGAAACAACCCAAATGCCCATCAACTCTAGACTGGATAAAGAAGATGTGGCTTTTTCTAAAATGGAATATTACTCTGCCATAAATAATGATGAGGCTGAGTCATTTGTACTCAAGTAGATATACCTTCAGGACATACTCTTAAGTGAAATAATTAGCTCACAGGTGTGTAAATATTGTATCTTTTTTCTCTGGTATGAGAAACTGAAGTTTTAAATGAATTCTAGAATGCATGATCAATAATATGAAATAGTAAATATTCAAAGGGAAATGGGGTTTAGGTAAGTAATGAGGGTAAAGAAAAACATTGATGTTAAAAAAGGAAACAAAGCTTGTGCATATAGGGGTGGGGGTTGTAGGGGGAAGGGGGAAGTGAGAATTAAGTCATGTCATATACTGGTACAAATTCTCAATGTTGAGCATAACTGTGATGTGTATATATAATGTACCAATAAATTAAATTTTTTAAAAGCATAAAATGGATACACATATCTGTTTATGTGAGTACAGGCGATTATGAAAGGACACACCAGACTTGGTGAACAGTGCTTCTAGGGAAGAGGAGGTAGAAGTTGGAAAAACATTACTTTTTCACGTCCTTCATTATTAGATTTTTTTACCATGCTGAAGGACAATAATTTTCTTCCTTCGTTGAATTCATCATGAACAATGAAATTAGATATCCAGAAATGTGACGACAACAGCAACAAAAGCCTTTCTCCAAGTTGCAAGCCTGTCTACTCAGCCTAGTTGTGGACCAGATCGACGCTAGGGTGTGGATATGCTTCTGCCTGCTGGGGTGTTTGTATCTCGGAACCGATCCTAAGACGTGAACCCTTAACATGACATGAGTCCACTACGAGGCCCTATGTTGTGGATGTTTGCAATTACTGCAGTAAACCAGCACTCAGGAAGGCTCTGCAACCAACGGATTCTTTTAGGTGAAACTAGTGGCTGTTGGAGCTTCTGTAGGGAAAGTCTTTGCCCAGCCGGCTGTCCCATCAGCCCTCTCCTCTTGTCTCACACAGCCTCACCTCGTCCTATCTTCTACCATCTTGCTTCCAAAGTCTATTTCAAGCAGGAAAAAAATGCAGATCCAAAATGTTTGTACGTCCTCGGAACTTAGGTGTGATTAATGTGTAAGTTAAGGGATGATTCAAGCTGCGCCGCATGTTGTTTTACAAGCAGTTGAAGGAAATCAAGAAGAAAACCTCATGGGTTTCTGTTCTGTCCATCTACCACCCAACATCCACAAGCACCATCCACCATTCATCCACCATCCATCCATCCATCCATCCATCCATCCATCCATCCATCCATCCATCCATCCATCTGGTTTCCATGGGAACATGTGAGGCAGTCCTACAATGAGGAGACAGATGGTTCTGCCTCCTAACGTAGGCAGCTACTATAGAAAAGAAGAGGCGAGAAAGAGGGCCGGGAGAGGCAGGGAAAGAATTTGATCCACTTGTCAATCTACATGGTCAATCTAAAGCTAGGCCAGTGAGACAAAGAGAATTGATGTTTTTCTTTTGTATTAATGTATTCAGAATCCAAACCTCCTAAAATGAAAAGGGCATCTACCTGTTCAAAAACAAATATCTTCACACCATAAAGATGGCTTTCTACCTCAGCTATGGCCTTTGAGGCATCATTTTCTCTATCGTTCCCAGGAAAAAAAAAATCTCTGGTTGTTGGACCCAGAGCCTCCCCAGTCCCTCCCCTCTGGACCCTTGACATGAGGAAGCCCAGGAATCCTTAGGCCTCACCTAGCAGTAATTCCGAGTAAGTCCTGTTGGCCCATCCAACTCATTTTTGTGTGCGAATTTCTAACTCCACCAAGTACACTCACTTGGTATTTGGGCCTGGTGTGTGCTCAGGCCTTCCTCTACATGGGACTGTTTCTCTGCCTAGTTTGGGAAGTTTAAGCTTTTCTCTAATTACTGCTCACTGGCACCGTCTGCTACCATTGTATATCATATTCCCCAATCTCGTGAAATCTACGGCTTTTGTCATCTTGTCACTTCCATGCATATACAGAGATGCATGCATGTGCGTGCATGCACACACACACACACACACACACAGGAACACAAGTCTGCACACACCCTCAGGCTGTAAGTGCTATACCTCACAGAAAAGCCAACACTTGAAGAAGAGGAGAATCCTTTCAGAAATGATCTGGAAAAGGTACGTTTCCTCTTAAGTTTGTGTCCTCTTCGGTTTTTAATTCCCCTAACCACACCTTTCACACAGAGGTCTTCAAGGATTGATTTTTCATCTGATACTGAACTTTGGGCTACTGACTAGGTGGAATTGTGTCTCATGGGATGTCAAAGAAAGAGCACTTGCAGTGGAAATTGATCTGGAAGCACTTGCCTTGCTCTGTTCTCCTGGAATGCCCCACAGGAACAAGATCATTGTCAGTGTCACATTGTGAATTCAGCACACCATCTCCCGTTCATGAATTAGCCCCAGGACTCACGGTATCATCTGAAAGTGGCATTTGTGGGACTCAGATCTGTTTAGAGCCCCTATGATGAGAAGAAGTATGCTCAGCCTTTACCATTGCTAGCAGGGCCTTGTGCAGGCAGGCTGTGACTTCTCTGGGCAGGGCCGGCCTGGGTCCCCTCCATATACGCCACGGCTCAGGCTTCTACAGGGCTCTCTTCAATGCTGCTTGTTTTATACTGTACTCAGCCGCTATGTGCAGACCAAGAGGGCCCTGGTGTCCACCGTACCAGTGACATACCCTGTCACCCATCTCCCCGGGCAGAGCAGGACATCGCTGTTAATCTGATGTTCTGCCAGGTTTTTCTGGAAGCCAGAACTCTACAGGTAGTTTTAGACAAATCAGAAATACCTCTTAGGGTCTGCAAAATATCTTTCTCAGGGGATGTTTTGTTGAGTTTCGAGTCCATATGAACACAGTGAGGCAAGATTCATAGACTTGGAGAGACAAGAAATTAGGAAGCACCTTTGGAGACAGCCCGTCCTTCACCAAGACTCTGGGCAGGCTTCCCTAGACCCGGGCCCTGGGCACAGTGAGGACCCTGCTTTCACAGATCAAGAGAAGAGACTCCATGGCCACGTTTAGGGAGCCTATTTCAGTGTTAATTTCCCTTCAGCGTTGTCATTGTCTGTGTGGTAACTCCATGCTAGACTGCTCAGTGCTTTAAAAACCCTCATTTGAATATATCTTGGGCAAGACATCACAAAGCAACCTGCCTGTAAGCATCCTGTTTCACTGGTATTGAAAAATTCCATCTCGAACCAGATACTGATGTCTTCCCTTGGGGTTGAACCCAGACTCAGTGTTCATTTTACAATGAGGGCCTGTGCCGTGGTCCCCAGAGAATCCCCTTCCATCTTGGATCTGCTCGTCATTAACTGGTGAGATTCTGCAGGTGGACTGAGTTTTCCTGCTCCCAGAAATCATAGCCATCACGTCCATTTTCCTAAATTGTGTTAGCAGGAGGAGCACTACCATGAAAGCAAAGCTCTGTGCTTCTCGGAGAGCACTCCCTTAGACACACGTGCAGCTTTCTGGGGCTTGGTTTGTTCCTTTGGTTTTTTAGAAAAGATGACTTTAATGGAATCTTTTCCCTGCATTTCCCATTCTGCCATGCAATGCAGGAAACCCCGATGTAGTCTCAAAGGGGTCCAGTTACATTCTGGCACACGAGAGTCCACGTGGCCATCACAGTTAGGAGCAAAATATGCACCTCTCTCTTGTTCAGCTATTTCCTTTGGCAGAGGCAAAGTCAAAGGGACTGTGCTGGCCATGAAGCGCTGACCGAGAACGGGTGTGAACCTCAGACAAGACACAGCTCAAGGGAGGCAGGGCACGCGGTCACTGTCTGAGCCTGAGGGCCTGAAATTGACACCATATGCATGGCGAGAGGTGATTGCTGCAGGGGCCAGGGAGAAGCACCATGTCAGAACATTTTAGTGACACCTAATTCATCTCGAGGTTATAAATAAATAGGATGCTGGCTTAAAAACAAAACTTAAAAATACTTTAACGAGATTACTCCTGTGACAGTCCTGCAGGCCGACCTGAACTTTATTAAGGAGACAACATGAATAAAGAGAAACACATAACAACTTTTATGGTATATTTTACGTGGTTTTATTTTTTCTGCAGTAAATAAAGTGCTTATAGGACTCCAAGGAAAAGGGCCCAGATGTTAGAGAGTTGTGTGAAATTTAGGGGAAACAAGCTGTAAAAAACACAGTCATAAAACAGGCTGTCAGTGCCACACATCTGGACAATACAGCTGTATGTTCCTAGTGGTTGTCGTCACCCAAAGAAAACTCAATAACCTTATTTCACCCCAATTAGGCTGCATACCAAAAGGATCAACGTTCAGTTGTAAGCGGGGTGACATTCATATGGCTCCTCTGTGTCAAACCACTTTTATCTTTCAGTTGAATTTGGTCACCAAGAAATGAAAGCCTGCGAACATAGTCATTTCCACTATTCTAAAGCTCTATTTAATTTACAATGACCTAATAAGTCAAAGTCTGACAGTTGGGGCTACCGGCTATGCCAAACAACAAGAGACTTTTGGTCGCATGAAAGCCACCTGCCGCTCATCCCAAAATGGAACCCTGCCTCATTCTCTTCCTCCTCTCTGGGAGTCTGAGTCCAGCAGCCTTGCTGGGAACTGCTCTCTGCCTTATTTGAAAGATAAGCTGATGTGCAGATAATCAAAATCTTATTTAATGGCCCTGAGACATTTTGTCACTTTCTTTTCGTTTTGGTCGGCAGGAAGACACCCTTGCAATGAAGCGCTTTGCATTATTAGACAAATAGTACACATCCTTTCATCTTTTCCTCATGGACCGATGGCGCCAAAGGCTATCAATGTCACTTTTTCTGATGTGCGTCTCTCTTCGCAGGTGTTAATTGCAGCCAGAAGCATCATGGATAATGGAGAGAAGCTAACCTTACCACTGATAGGGAAACTCCTGAAGTTTCAACTTCTCCAGATTAAATTAAAGGACCAGCAGAGACGGGAAAGTGAAAAGAAGGTACCGTATGACACACGGATTGTTTCTCAGGAAACGTGTTTTTTTAAGCTGCCACCAGGCCTTACCTGGAGAACATTCCTGTCACCTTAGAGCCTTATGGGGGAACCTCTCCAAAGATTGGTGGAAGGGATTGTGATAAATCTATTAAAATTCACTCTCCTCATATATGAAAGTGAAAATATTCAAGGCATGTGCTCCAGATTGTTTCTATGGCAGTATATTTATATTTCTAGCAAGGACATGACCCAGGAAAGAAACCGGAAGTCAGGAGAAGTAAATATAAAAAAGAGGTTAACACTCCTCAAGTCAGGATCTAACTATTTGGACTGTTTTTATTTGATATTTGAGAGGAGTGGCTATTAAGATACAAGGCACCGCTTTACCTTCATAATAAACTAACCGTTTTATGAGCAAACCTTAACTCCCTTTTTTATAATATATCTGATCATTATTTCACATGTGGATTTCGCATTTAATTTGCCTACGGACATCAAGCAGGGTATTTTCAAAATATGAACATTTGCATCTGCATAATATTTTAAAAATATTTTTAGCCAAGTGATGCAATGTTCTACTCCATTTCTTGCAATCAGTGCTCAAAACGAGGAATACTTTGCTTATTTTTCAAATCAGGCTGAAATATTTTTGGAAAGACAAATATTTCTGTATGTGTACATGTCACGTGTGTGCGTGTGCCCCTGTGTGCATGAAGCATATGGATTTGCATGTGAGTCATTTATGATCTTAAAAGAGACAATATCAATTCACAGTGAAAGAAAAAGTAAATATATACCAATAATACTACATACCAATATACTATATGTTACATCCAGTTTTGTGTATGAACTGTGTTCTTGACCAAGTAATTATGGAATGATAATAATACCACCCTGGCCTACAGAACAGGGCTTTATGTCTTTACAAAGAGATTCTCAGAATGGCATCTTATTGGGTAGTGCATTCTGTCCTTGGGAAATTTCCACCCTTATGACTACGCTTCAGGGTGTAGGTTTTTCATCTATTGAAGTTTTTCCATAGTGTACAGGGGACTGACTGTACCTTAAGAAATGCTCACGGAAATTAAAACTTGGCAGAGGAAAAATTGGAAAATCTGAAACCAGTATAGTAACATCTCCTCTTGCCTATTTAAATTCCAATGTCATACGGAAATGTGAATTATGAAATGTGGACTGAGTCTTGTGAAAATTCCTGCATCTTTTGGGTTTTGCACTTTTCCACAGAACCTACAAATAGAGGCAGTTTGCTTGTTTATCACCTATTATTAAAAGGCAGTTGATTCTTACAGGGACCCTGCGGATTTCAGTTAACAAAGAATTAAGTAAAGAGAAATGGCATTCTTTTTTAGGAAAAGTTTTAAAGCACGCAATGACATCAAAATATTCTTGCATTATTACTTTGCACATTCTTTGAATTATAACTGCAATGATATGGCTGCGAGATTCTGAATATATGGGAATAATTTTAATTTACTTGTTGAAAATGGAAAGAGTCCTAAGGAATTAGGGCTTGCTCTATAGATATTAAGAAAAAAAATTATTTGCCATAGTAAGAGAAGTCTTTGAGAGCCAAGAGTTTCATGATTTAATTTAATGTCTGTTGGGGGTTGGGCCCCAACGCATCAACCCCAAATCCCTGAGTCAAAAACCATATGAGTAGGTGCTAAGTAAATTGATGAAAACTGATGGGAATGGAATACTTTCCAGAAAGTACTTTTGGTGAAGGCAAGATGAAAGGAGTTGTATGTGGGATGATGTCATCTATGTTTATTTCAACAACACCGCCCAAGAGGTCAGAAGGAACAATTGAGGTTAATACTTGTCAGCCAGGAGTTTGGCAGAAAGTAAAATAAATAGAAAGTATGCAAAACTGATACCATGCCGTGTGTTAGAAAATGAATAAAGAAAAGAAAAAGAGGACTCTCCAAATTCTCCCTCTTTCCTGAACCCAGGATGAAATTCTGCCATTCCTACAAGGGCAGTGACCAAATCTTCAGCTTTTTAACCACAACATGAAACTTGTGTAGATGTTTTCTTTCAAATGCTAATTAGAGTACATGGCTTACATCTGTATAACCCAAAGAATGTTTTGTATCTTCTTTTAACTTTCAGAATTGAACTTTTTAAAATGAGAAGCTGAAAAATACCCATAACAATAATTATAGGAACTATTAGGGAAGAAAGACGAGCAGAAACAAATAGTATAGTTTTTATGTATATAAACAGAATGTATCACAATATATTTAATTGTCTTAATCAAAACTTGTCTTAAAAATAAATGGCAAATAATATTCAGCTGCTGAATACAATAAGGATATCTCAGACTCTAAACTTGAACTTTTTTTGTTTTCTGTTTTGCAAGAAAGCTCGCGGGCTGGTTAATGTAATAAAATAATTATTAAAATGAATTTTTATTAATATAAATATTTTTATGAATAGTTTAAAAGCCTTTTAGCATGTAAATTTCTGGGCAGGAATGCTAGCCTCCAGTTGCAAATAATCCATTTTAAAATATTTTATCTATTCAGAAACACTGTAAGTTAATTACTTCCAAACAGAGTACATGAAGGAATGTATTTTGTCTTTATAAATATGTTTTAACACATCAGAATACAACTTATTCAACACAAAAACCCCAAATTAAATTTCTGTCCTATTTTAAAATGTAGATAAAAGTATTTTGTTTAGAAATGAATTTTTCTTAATTATCTCAACATTAGTTTTGCATTTTTAGTCCTACATTATGAGTCTGTCATTAATTCAACAGACATCCTTGAACCAATTATCTATAGAACTAGTCACAAGTAATCTCATAATATTCTTTATTATTTTAACATAAATTGATTGGCTTTTCTTCTGGACTATGTTTTAACTTAATATCTGAATTTTTATTTTCACTTATACTTTGCTTCCTTTTAACTCCATTTTTTGTTAGAGATTAATGGTGAGCATTTATTTAATACCAAACAATTATGAATAAGAATGTTGCAGTTATATTGAAATTCAACTAAAATAAAGCATTTAATCATAAAAAGAGATGAAAATGACTGCAGTACAAAAGGCTACTAGCCATTTAAATAATTAGATTAAACCTAGTTTTATTTGCTTCTGAGATAAAGATGTTTTGTTTTTTACAAAAACTTATACAAATCCAAATACATCCTTTTTTAAAAACTCCATGCATGTTCTAACTATGCTTTTCATTTATGAATTTAAATAAATAGCCTGTGCTTTCTTGGGCTTTTTTAGCTACCATCTTTTGTATACGAGAAGAGTTCTTTTCTCTTTGTAGCTCATGTGCCTTGCACAAGTTGCCCTATTTTCTTGTGTACTAGAACCGAACAGAAGGAAAGTATAAAAGAATGAGGAACAGAGAGCATTGTTAAATTTTTCCTCCAACAATTAAAACTGCCTAATTTTGACAACATCACAAAGCCACAAACAACCCAGAGCCTCCTCCAGAAAAGGGACGCGGAGACGTTAGAGGAGCTTTCACAGACAATTTCCAGCGCGCTCCAGTCAAAACCCCGAAGCACTGGAAATGAGCCAGTGCCATGCCATTTTGTGTGTGTGTTTTGTTTTAAAAGAAAGGCCATGGGGACATACCAGGAAATTACAGGCTGGTTAGTTTTGATTCAGTTGTGGTTAAAATCTTCAGAAACTATTTTAAGAAATCAAACAGAGGAAGAGCAGGAACTCAGTTGAGAGGAGCCCGTGTGGTTTCAGGAAACGAATAACTTGCCTCACTAACTGGATGGAATTCTTTGAGGCCGTATTATCGAAATAAGGATACTATCAGCGTGAATATTGGATCTAAGGAGCTTTAGAACCCAGCAACTCAGGAGAAATTATAAATGACTCCCTGGCCGGCTTTTTTCTAAAGCAGAGTAGTGCTTTCCTAATAGGTTTGATTTTTTATTAATGAAAACTTTTTGTGGACCTCTATTTAAAGAAACACATACATTTAAAATAGGGTAATATTTTTAAGTAGCTATGGTACTGCAGCTAATAATAGCTACCTACCATTACTGACTATTTGATACGGTACTGAGCCCCTAACATGTTATATTATTTAATGTTTGAAATGATTTTATAAGTTACAGAGATTTATTCCCAAATTTCAGTTTGTACATCTGAGGGTGTGAACATGTAAGTAATTTCCCAAGGTCAAAGAGCTCTTTTCAGGAATAGAGCTGAGATTAAAATGAAAATCCGCCCAAGTGCAGAGGCCACGTTCCCCACCACTGCATGTGCCTGTGCCAGGTGTGTCAGCAAGGACGAAATGATACCCCGGGAAGGAAACAGGCAGTAGGTTGCTGCGCCAGTGTTTCTCACGGTACCAGAGACTTCGCCTGGTCTCCCCCCAGCAGCCATGCAGTCTTCCTGATCACACTGCTTCCAATACCTGGAGGTTAAGGACAGAAGAGGGGGGTGGAGAAAGGAATAAAACTCACCAAAGACAGAGGCCACCGAGCTGATCATTCACTCATTCCCAAAGCGATTCTCACCCTCCAGTTCTGCCCTTGCTGTGCGGAGTTGACCCGGTCTCTGGAGGAATATTTCGGAACGAGACCTCTGGGGGTTATTTTAAACCCTCTCATACCTTCTCATGCCCTTTCCGTTGGTGAGGTGGGAGACCACTGGCTGATTTGTGCCACAACGTCGTAGAGACACATGGGACGCGGGAGGACCCAGCCCCCAGAGATGGGCATGTCTGACTCTCTGGGGTAGGAGCTGCATCCTGAGATGGCACTGCGGCTCCTCGGGAAATTGGGTGGGGTCCTAATCACTGCATTCCTGGGCAATGGACATGAGTACAACATTCCTCAGTTTATATTTTCTACACGATAGCAGCTCGCTAAAGAAACAAGTTCTTCATCTGACTTCATGCACTATATTTTCATTTTTCAGTTGTATGGGAGAAGGAATGAAAGGTAAGGAGGCAGGAAGATATGAGGAAATAACCAGACACAATAGCAAAGGAAAAACATACTGTCCACAGTGCCCTAACCATATTACAATTAATCTTAGCATTTTAGTATGTTTTCTTTCTTGTTTTTCTGTGGATTTGTTTCTTTGAATAATTGCAATCATTGTAAAAACATTTTACTCCAATTTTTTTCAGTTAAAAGATATTACAACTTGTACTCAGCGCAATGTCCTCATGTATTATTATTATTTATGTAATGTTCTACTGACCACCATAATTTTCTTCTACTATTGAATTTTAACTTCTGTATATTTAGATTAAGCTATATATTCTGTAGCATAGAAATTCTCCATATTCTGAATAATTTCTTTCACATAAATTAATAGTAATGGATTAATTAGGTCCAGAAATGTTCCTATAACTTTTTGTTCCCAAAGTGGGTTCTGAAAGCATTAAAACCTAGTTCTGAATTTAGAAAATAGCCACATGGTAAAATGAACTTGGGAATTGCCACATATTATATATAATCTTGGAGATTCAACAGCCCAGCAGGTGATTAAAGATGCAGGATGCTTATGAAAATAAATTTTTTAATGTTCTTTAACCCATCTCTCAAATTTCCTCAGCCATAGAATGACATTTTGAAAGGCAGCTAACGTAGCACACAGAGAGGACCTAGTTTCTCATAGACCATGTAGTTATGTGAGTTAGTTACAATTTCCACCAGTGTGTTTTCTTCCATGTCTCTAATGTCATGTAAGGATAGATCATATAGAAGAGATAAAACTATACATATACAATATTCACTAGTAACTATAAGAATAATGTGAACTACAGCTACTTATCATCAGCTCCATTGACCTTTACCATTTACCTCCCATTCATAGTGAGGAATAGGAGAATGTATATTTACCAATTACATTTGAATTTTGATGTCAAGAAGGCATTTACAGATAAATATATGATCTGAAATATTTTGATGTTCCAAATAACTAGATTGCCTTGTTTCAGAAAAGGAGAATTTTTCTTTTCCCTTTAAAAAGATAATAATTTGGGATTAAAGACTCTAGGTAGATGATACTTGCTACTCAACTGAGTATGCAAAATGCTAACACTATTTTTAGTTCCCATTAGGACAAGACCCTCACATCTGCTATGTAATGAAATGGTTAAGAAATCTCTGTGCCTATCCAAAGCCTTCTCACAGTGGGAGGCATCCAGATGCTTTCTGTACATACTTCATTTTAAAGAAAATGTATTCTGTAATGAACTTGACCTCCCCTTCAGATGCTGGAGAACATGTGTTCCCCAAACATGGGGCAGAGAAAGACTTTGGGGATACTTCCCTCCTAATGTTTGTTCTTGGATTGGCAAGAGTTTCCTGTGAATTTTTAAGTTGTGAGCAGATGACCATAATACAAGAACATACAAGAAATATGTTCAACAATGCACCAGCCAAATCTCTGCCCGGACTTGGAGCCCAGGAGGACCCAAAGTTCTTCTGTCTGCCTCTGTCCTACACTGTGCAGTTTCTATACATCTCCTTCTTTTTACCTGTGGAGATCTTTACATAAAAATATTTCTGGAAATTGTACCAACTGAAGTCTTATAATCGGAAGTGGAAAATGCAAGACGCAAGGTGTTTAGAGTAAATAATAATAATTATGTAAAAAAGATACATAAAATAATTTGAAAGGATGCTTCAAATATCATCATGTGTTTTTAAGTGGAAGAATTATGGTGAATTGCATAAATTCTTTATTGTTTCCAATTTTCCAATGATAATGATTTTATAATAGCAAAGCATTTAAAGGGCTTTATAAGAATCTTCTTTAAAAATACTTTTGGTGAAATTGAGGGAAGCCAATGAAAATCATTTGATTGTTAATGAAGATTGGTGTGGAGACCTTTTCCCTAGCCTCCCAAGTTTGATCTTGCTGAAGAGGTACACAGGCAGAAAGAAAGGGAGAAGACAGTGAGCAGAAGAAGTAGTGGAGGAGGAGGAGTGCTTTGAAGAAACAAGCGAATCTCCAGTAAGGGTTACTCAGCCCTGGAAAGAGAGATGAGGAGAGATATACATGGAGGAGAGATTGGAGAGCACTGGAGGCTGAGATCACCAAGAGAGCCCCAAGATGAAATGATTTAGGGCTTGAGGGAAGCCAGCTTATGTCTCTACCACAACACTGTGTCTTAGGACAAAGTTTGTATTTTCATTCATACAATGTGAATAAAATTATCAACATTATGGGTTGTCTTTTGAGGTCACATTAAAATAACATCTACAGGCATTGGCGTAGGGAAAGACTTTGTGAACAAAACCTCTATAGCATGAGATCTAGCAGAAGAAATCAACAAATGGGATCTCTTTTTATTAAAGAGCTTCTGCATAGCAAAAGAGACCATCAGGAGAGTGAAAAGACAACCAACAAATTGGGAAAGAATCTTAAGGCCTGCTATCTAGAATATATAAAGAGCTTTAAAAAAAAAATCAGTCCCCCCAAATTGAAAGACCCAGTTCAAAAATAGCCATCTGAAATGAACAGACAGTTTTCAGAGGAAGAAGTAAAAGCTGCCAAAAAGCATACGAAGAAATGCTCAACATTGCTGGTCATTCAAGAGATGCAAATGAAAACAACACTTAGATTTCATTTTACTACACAGAGAATTGCTGCTATGTCAAAATTATTCAGCAACAAATGCTGGCGAGGTTGCAGAGAAAAAGGAATCCTTCTCCACTGTTGGTGGGAATGTAGACTGGTACAACCTCTATGGAAGTCAGTGTGGAGATTCCTCAGAAAACTAAGATGAAAAGAATCATAGTGACATATGTGCACCCATGTTCATAGCAGCTCAGTTGTGATAGCTCAATCTTGGAAATAATCCAGATGCCTATCAAACTGGAGGCTGGATAAAGAAGATGAGGTTTTTCTATACGATGGAGTATTACTCTACCTTAAAGAATGATAAGTTTGAATCATTTATACTCAAATGGATGTACCTTCAGGACATACTCATAAGTGAAATAAATAGGTCACAGATGTGTAAATACTGTATCTTTTCTCTGGTATGAGAAACTGAAGATGTTAATGAGTTCTAGAGTGTATGATGGATATTGTGAAATAGAAAATATTCAAAGGGCTGTGTAGTAGAAGAGTAAGTAATGAGGGGAAAAGAAAAAATGTTATGGTAATAAAAAAGGGAAACAAAGCTTATGTATTTAGGGGGTGGGGAGTTATGGGGTGGGTAGGGGAATGAAAAAAATGAGAATTAAACCATGTCATATACTGGTACAAATTCTCAATATTGAGTGTGATCATCATGTGCATATACAATGTACCAATAAAGATAAAAATAAACTTTAAAAAAGTAAAATATCTATAGGTACCTCTCGTACTATATTCCTGGACTGTTCTTGATCATGTCCCATTTGTCTACCTAAGGCTTCAGTTTTCCCCAATTGTCACAGACTTTCCTCAACTATCTCGTAATGTCCAATCCATGGGTCCCACCAGTTTATACCCACTGTTATGCCTGCTGTTTGTTTGGCTTAGACTACACAATCCTAACTATTATGAATCATTTGTTCATGCATGCTTTGTCCCCTTGCTCTCCTTCTATCATAATCATTTTGCAAAACTCCCAGGATGAGCTCAGTGATCCATCAGTGATTCACCATGTTTGGGTCTATTTCTGAGCAGCTAAGGATAATGGAGGCACACACACAGTTCAACAATCTAGCTTGGTTTTACATTAACAATCTCACCATTTCTGAGAAGCTATCAACACTGGCAGAGCTCCGCGGTAGCCCTTTTGTACCCAGGGCTTGTTCCCTCACTCTCCGCCATTACTTTCACATCATCATCCCTATTCAGACCTGCCTAATCTCACTTGCTGACTTTATGTCTGTCAGAGACATTCTTTCAGTACCATCTAGACCTTGCTTGTTGTTGTTATTGTTGCTGTGAGACAGAGTCTCCTTACGTAGTTCAGACTGGCCTTCAACTCACTGTGTAGCCCAGGCTGGCCTTGAACTTGCAGTGACCTTCTTGCATCAGCCTCCTGAGTTCTGGCATTACAGGTATGCACCACCAATCTCTCACCTCTTCTTGCTTCCACACCCAGCCTCCCATCTTCTCCTTGCTGCTTTTCCTAAACTAAGAAATTTTCTCTCTTGCTGTCTCTCTAGAGCCACAGATGTCTTCTTGATCATATCCCATTTCTCCACCTAAGGCTTCAGTTTTCCCCGAATTGTCACTGTCGCCCTCTCTCCTGGGTCCTTCCATCAGCCTATAAGCCCAACATGCATACTTACTAACATTGTACCCTTTCCATCCTCACCTGTCACTCAGAGCTTTGGCTCCCAGAGAGTAAACCTCTCAAATTAGCTGTGCATACAGACGGCTCCCCTGTTGTTATAGCTTCTCTGTTTGCTACCTCCACACTTAGTCATACGTGTCCTTTACACAATTCCCAACACTTACATTTTTCCATGTTTGGTGGATCAGATGTCTGGCTTCACATTATATTCTTTTCCGTCCATTTAGCTACTTTGTCTTCTTGTGGCATCTTCTAGAGTCTCAGTTTGTAAGTTCTCAAGACCCCAGTCTTAATTCTCCTATTGCTTAGGAGCTCTCACTTAAGGTGATGCGTCTCCTCCCATGCAGCTTCCACTTGTAACTCTAGCTGACTACCTCTTCTAAGAAGAGAATGTGCATCTTCATCTTCCTCCTTAATATCACAGGGTCACCTCAAATATAGCATAATCACTCTTCATAGCCTGCACATCTACAGTGAGAACAATTTCACTTCTGGTCTTCTCTGCTGCCTTAAGGAAGACTAACATCCACTACCCAGTTGCTCCAATTGAAATCCAGAGCATCAGTTTTGATGTACTTATTTGTAATCTTTTAACTCCTGCAGTTTCAGCTCCCACCCTGAGCCTCAGTCCAATCTGCTTTTCTCCACTCTCCCAACACTTTCATGTGAGTCACTGTGAGATCACATCTGAGTTATGGTTGGAGTTTCCTTCCTGGTCTTCTGGTTTCCACTCTTGCAAATTCATAGTGTGTTCCTGCCTGATACCTTTTAAGACTTCCGCTGAACTTCTAATAAACTATAAAGCTGTTACTTCCACCTCCAAAGCCCTTCGCTCAGCCTATCCCCATTGTTTTCCTGCACATAGCTCTTTATGCTCCAGAGCTTTCCCAAGTGCCTGACTCGTTTTTAGGTCTCAGCTCTAGTGCCACCTCCCTGGAGAAAACCTTCCATTATTGACTTACAAGAGAGGCGTCTTCAGTTGTGCTTCTAGTACCACATTCAATTTTATCCTTAGCATTCATTAAAAATTCGCAAGTATGTTCTTAACTGCTTGTTTATGCATCTCCTTATCTTCCTCCACAGCTGTGAGCTCAAGGGGCCAGAGCTGGCCCTGTGTTGAGCACCAGTTGGTATTCAGTGCAGAGCCTCCCACCTGTGTACCTTCCCTGTGCTTTTTCTGCTGTCTCTAGCTAGGGCTGTGAGTGACACCTGCCATCCATACTGAGGCTTCCCTTCACTCCTGAAGAAACACAGGCAGAAATGGAAGCTACGAAGAATTCATTGAACAAGTGAATTTGAGTAAATGGTATCCCATGCATTTTCCGAATGTCTCAGTGACATTTTATGATTCAGATGACTTCGCTTGTGTCTCAGAATGTAGACTTGGACGTGTAAAGTTTGAGAAGCTTGAGTTCAGCATTGGCTGCCACCTTTTCTACCCACCCCTTTCCTGTGTGGCACGGAGCTAGTTCCCTGAAAGTCCTTCTTCCACCCCCGGGATGTGTTCTTTTCATTTTTGCCCTTAGCTATTCTAAGGTGTTATTTTACCACCTGCCTAGACTTTACTCACGCTGAATTTCTCCTCATTTTCTAGAAACAATGGGGCCCTCTCATACCCGGTGCCTACCTCTGCCCCAAAGCAGTGTGTGGCATATCCCAGTCCATACAGACATTTTCCTCGGCTGCCAAAGAGCAGGTGTTGGAAACAGCAGCTTTCTGCCCTGCAGTAACCACAAGTGCCACACAGAGAGGGAGAACACACACCAGAACATCACGGGTTTTGTTCTCTGAAGTCTAACCTATTAGACTTTATAAAATTTAGTCTTGGTGGCCTTAAGGCAATAAACCCCCAAAACCCAACATATTGGCACAGTAACTTTAGTGATCTTTGTTTTTACCTGAAAGCATGGAAAAATTATAATACAAGTATATTCTGGATCTTCTGTGCATTGCCATCTATTAACCACATTATTCTCATGAACATAACCTCTCTGCATGTATAAACACATGAATTAAAAGCACCGTTGCATCATGAAATACAGCACAGAGTCTGTCCAAGTTGTTTGCAGAGGGGAAAATGGGGGAAGATTAGCTCTTTATGTAGTGCATGATGATCTCAGCTGACCCGGAGCACTTTAAGATCTTGTGGCACCAAATTGCTGTTTTGTGCTGTTCTCATCTTTGGAGGTATCAGATAATGACCATCAATTGTGAGCGTCCCTTTCACAGTAGGACTATAATAAAAGTAATTTGACGGTGTTGAGTTCTCAAAAGAATGGTTTAACCTTTAAAATAGTCAGTGAATTAATAAACTGTGAGAAATACTATCACAGAGATTTCAGGGATGCAAAAAAAAAAAAAAAAAAAAACACAACCTGTTCTTTCTTTTCTCTTGTTTCACTTTTAGTTTTTGTTTTGTTTTCAATGACCAATCCAACCTCCTCTAGGACTCTGAAAGATGCTCTTCAGGGCTGGGCTAAAGTATACACCTACATTCCTAAAGTGACAGCGTACTTGGACTTAACTTCCTGCCCTATATTCAAACAACTGAGTTGGATGGATTCTCTCGCAGAAGGCTTTTTTTTTCTTTATGAGACAGGGTCTCACTGTGTAGTTCAGGCTGGCCCTGAGCTCACTGTGTAGCCCAAGCAAGCCTTGAACTCAGCAATCCTCCTACCTCTTCCTCCTGAGTGCTGGGATTACAGGTGTGAGCCATCACACCCGGCTTGTGTGTATTTTTATGAATTCTCTTTAATGTTCTAGAGTAGAGTATCACTGAGAGTATTCTGTATGGTAAATAAACTAGTGACATGTTTATTCTTTTCCTCTTATAATTTGAACACTTCTGACCAATCCAGCCATTGTAACTCCAAAATTTCTCACTTCAACCACTATGTTAAACTGTTTCTTTTTACGTCTTTCAATTCTATGTGATTGTTTAAGTAGGAACCCTCTCTTTTCACTTTCGGTTGAAGCTCTTACATCTGGATTACTACATAAGTTTTCCACCTGACACCTCCACCACCATGTTTCTTCATTCATCCTGTTCTAATCCACTGTCCTACCCAATCTCTTTTTTTGTTTTGTTTTGTTTTTTGAGACAGGGTCTCCCTTTGTAGTTCAGCCTGGCCCTGAGCTCACTATGTTGCCCAGGGAAGGCTCTGACTCAACAATCCTCCTGCCTCTGCCTCCTGAGTGCTGGGATTACAGGTAAGAGCTACCACGCGCAGCACTGTGGTAAGCGGTACAGATTGCTGGTGGGTGTGAGTCTCCACACCCAATATTGGGATATGTGGTTACTGGGGATGGAACCAGGGACCTTGTGCTTGCTAAGCAGGCACTGGAACCACTGAGCTAAATCTCCAGCCCTTACACAAGGCTTTTGTTTAAGCAACTTTCTTCCTGGTACCTACCCTTCCAATCCCAGGGCAAAGATAGACTTTCTCCCAGCTGAGATTCAGGCTGGGATCTCCGCTATCCTGGCTTACCAAATGAACAAATGAAAATGAAATGAGAGACAAACCATGGGGTAAAATAAAGAACTAAAGCTATCGCTTGCTTGCTTCAGAGGTGGGAAAAAAGTATTCTTTCTTTCCAGGTGATAGAAGAGAAATCTAAATTAGAAACGGACAAAGGAAAAGCAAAACCTTCCAAAGAGAAGAAGGCCGAGGGTGCTAAAGGGAAGGTAAAAGACCAGCTCGAGGTCAGCACAGCAGTGAAGAAGAGCACCAAGTTGAAACGCAGGGGAGAAGAGGAGGATATCAAGTCCTACATCGGTCAGTGAGGTTCCGGCCTCTGGTCACCTTTCGCGTGCTGCTGTGTGAGCTGTCTCATAACTTGCGAGATCATTCCAGGAACTGTGCTGCCTCTTTCCCGCTCTTCAGGTCCTCTGCAAAATCATGTCACTTACTTCCCGTAACACTTTCATTCAAAACTGTTTCTCCTGGAAATGCCTTTATGTTTCCAGAAGGTATTTATTTAGCATGCATTTGACAGTGCAAGTTGACCAATGCAGGATGAGAGTGCAGGAGGACTGTAGCACCGAAGAGCGTTCTAACATGCCAGGGGTGCAAAGTCAGACATGAGTATGAGGCAGAGGAAAAAGTGACTGTTGTCATAAGCACGGTAGAGTTTGCACTAAAATTAAGCCACTTAGTTTGAGATTCACACGCCACACACAGCTTCCTGACCCCAATTTCTCCCACTGTCATTTTGCCTCAAATAGAACAATTAGAATATTCTTTCATGTATTGCTGTTACTATCTGTATCCTAGTTATTATTTTGAAATAATAGATTTTACCTTTTTAGCAAGTTTAGGCAATATTTAAGTAGCAGTGAGCTTTCCTGCCTTTGCAGTCAATTCCTGTCACATAATCTCTGCTCCAAATTCACTACCGAGAAGTTACAACATGGTGAGTTCCCTTAGCGATATCAGCATTAATTTGTCGTGATAGAAGAAACATCGTTTAAAAAGTTGTAAAATCATTTTCAAAGTGTGCATCTGTTGTATTATTTGTTAGCTGATCTTAATGGGCCGTTATAAAATATGGTGCTTCTATGTACCATCCATATTTTATGGATGAGCTGTCACACAAGTACCATCCAATATTTTAATACCAATATTAAAGCATAATTACAAAATCTTGTATAATAATTCTCATCCCACAGAATATTATATTCTAAGATAAACTCATGTTTTAATAAAATGGTATAACCAGGGAAAAATGAGAGGCATTTTAGGAAAATAAGCAGTATATAGTTTAAGACTTTAGTGCAATAAAAGCATAGTTGTTGCATAACCGATACTAAAAACTCACACCAACCAACATAAGCCCGGAGAAGACTTTGATAGGGAGAACATCCATATTCAATATTTCCCTCTCCTGTAAACACCTCTGCTTGTAAAATACCACAAAGCTGAAGCTACTTGTAATTCAGGAGTAAAGCCAGATGTTTCTCAAAAGAGTTTAGAACCAAAAAAAGTGACAGGCTCAACTCTGACAAAAACTAAAACTAAACACGTTTTCCATGCCCATAAGCCCCACGTATATTTGTCCTCCGATCGCTCCTATGTCTCATTTGCAAAAGTGATTTAACATTTTGTAAAATGGCCGAGGTCCTCTTACTGGAAGGGCAATAATGAAAAACAGTTAACAGAACTGCATTCCAGCCAACTGGACCTCTTCTGGCAAGCCAGAGGGATTATAAACGCATGCATAATATAGATGGTTATGGGCCTGGCCAGGCATAACCTGTTCCCTTTTACAATTATGACGACCCTTCTTTATGGTATTTTGAACAGATGATGAGCCTGATGATGGTGCCCAACATTACATTATTGTTGTGGGCTTCAACAATCCTCAGCTATTAGCCATTATGACCGAGCTTGGCATCTCCATAACCAGCGTGATTAAAATATCTTCAGAGAATTATGAACCTCTGCAGACACACCTGGCAGCAGTTAGCCAGCAGCAGGAAGTTTCTCTTCAGCCAGAAGGTATGCAGTCTGTTATACAACTTACTGAGTCTTTCAATATTACCCACAGTCCTGAAAGTACAAATACGATCTGCTGTCCAAAACATAGTCATATACGACATACATTATTAAATCCTTTCAAGACTTTGATTTGCTATTTATTCTGCTTATATCAGCCAAGAGTTATAAATTTTGCAAATTAAAATCATACTCTGTGTTTATACCCCTGTGTAGCCACAGAAAATATAGACTGCGGGTCAGAAGACTTGATTGTCCAACTGCATTTCTCAGGATCTTTTGATTTGTAACTTCTTATACACAAAGCACGGGCTGGATAGATTACTAGTGAATGAATGAATCAGTTCTTGCAAAAGTCACCGATGGCCCAAGTGAGATCATAGTCTGGGAGTCTTGCCCTACTTGTTACTAGCTTATTGTCATAAATTAGAGGGGACACTTTATCTCCTTGGTCATGGACTAGGAAGTTGCGGAAAGAAATCCCAATCACACTACCGCTCGTTCATTTGAAGCCCTGTGGATCTCCACCTCAGGGAAATGTGCTAGGCTTCCTTCGTGGGAAAGGAGCAGAAAGCTGCTGTTAGAGACCAGAACTGAGATTCAGTGCAAGCCTGTGCTTCCATAAGTCTCAGCTCTTTCTTCCTTATGTACTGCTTTTATTGTTATTTATTAAGAAT
>PVIC010004441.1:25466-62650 GCA_004025085.1 Thryonomys swinderianus
AAAAAAAAAAAAAAAAAAAAAAAAAAAAAAAAAAAAAAAAAAAAAAAAAAAAAAAAAAAAAAAAAAAAAAAAAAAAAAGAATGTTTCCAAAGTCTTTTGTAACCATACCCCAATTTCTGTAACACGACATTTTTTTCAAGAGCTCTTCAAAGTTAGAAACCACTGCTCCCAGTAAGAATAGGAGCTACCATTTATTGGGTGCATGTCTTCAGACTAGACTGACAGTGAAGAGCTTGAAATACACTGACTTATTTAGTTTTCATGACAAGCCTAGCAAATATGCTTTATTATTTCCATTTTTTAAAAAATGATTCTCAGACTAGAAGCAGTTATTAAGTGAAAGAACTGAGATTCACACCCAAACTATTCTTAAGTCTCTCAAAGGATACTTATATTAAATAATGTACTAGTGAAGCTAATGAGAAATGTGGTATAAGTATGAACAAAATCTAAACGTGTTTAATGTAAAAGTGAATCAAGACAAACTAGACTTTAAGTAGAATAATGATATCTTAGTACGATTTAATTCTAGGTATGGTAAGAATAAATAACTTAAGTGTGGAAATTTGTTATTTTATCTAAGAAAATAGTGCTATTTTAATGGGAGCAAAAGTTAACCGAAGCATGTATCATTGATTCAGTGTGGTTTTAGCCTTGTGAGATGAAGTCAATCAAAAACTTTTTAAAATCAGTTATGCAGCAGACACAAGTATGATCAAAAAGTTATATGACAGTCGGGGTGGCCCTATGTAGCTGCACCCTAAGAGTAGTAGGAAATCTTGATTATACTAAGCTTTTGAAATGGGTGACCTTTTCATAATCATTCTGAGCATCAAGAATAAAATGAAATGAAAGATTAAATTAACATTTAATATCAGCCTTATTGATTTCATAATTCTTTGTTTAGTTGTAAGAACCTTTTGAAATTATATTTTTATTGATACATATTTGGAGTACATGGCGATTATATTCATTGTTTTTATTTACTTTGTTATATTACTGTATAAACATTTCTCAGTGCATGCAACTCACTATGTCCAGCAAAAGGGGGAAGAAATTCAATACTACCACTTTGTAGTAAAACATATTACTATTACTAGATGAAGAAGCTGAAAATGTGAAGAAAGAGAAAGACCTAAAAGAACTTGAATTTTTCTGGAAATACTTGGACCCAATCCTGAATAATGAGAAACCTGAGACAAATCTCTTTGATGTTGCTCGACTTGAACACATGGTCAAAGCTGCTGAGTTCCCACATGATTGGTCAGACAGCGAGATGCTGGTCAGTACGTTCACTGGTGAGAAGCTGTAACATGTGAGGCTGTGGTCCATTTACCTCAGTCAGTCATGCCACAGATACTAAGCACTGACTCTAAAACATAGTAATGGCTCTGATTCTGTAGCTCTCAGTGTGTGGATTAATGGTAAAGAATAAGATGCAGCAGATATAGATAAATAATAGTGATTCTTTTATTTAATGAGAAAGGGCTTTGTTTCATGCCTCAGCCACACTGCACCAGTAATTAGAATATCAATATATATTAACTGAGGAAATGGTGAAATTTTATAATGTCTCTCTGCCTCTTTCTGTCTTCCTGTCATTTCTGTCTTGTTTGTACCTCTGTCTCATGTTAGTTCAAACACTGTCTTCCTAAGCTTTTGCTTTTATTGCCAAAATCTTATTTTTTAAGATACTTGGCCAACATGCTCTGTATTTATCATATTACTTGACCCTGGCCCAACAACTCACAGACATTTCCTGAGAACATTGACTGTTCCCAGCCATTGGGGAGCTTGCAGAAAAGAAATATTAAAATGGTGGGACAAAGACACAGCAACTAAGATGCTCCACATCCAGGTGCCAATTTATGTGTAACACGCTCTGTCTGAAGTTTCCTATTCATTTTAAAAAGGAAAAAATAAGATGCTGTAGTGAATTAAAGAACCAGCAAAAGCTTTCTTTTGTGCAGCTGATTCACTCTCTAGCACTTACTGAGAGAAGATAAAATGTGTTCAGCCCAGAGTGCATCCTGTGGCACCGCTGCGCATAGAGGCAAATGCCTTAGCACACAGTTACAACTTCAGAAGATTTGCCATAATCCCTGGTATGCTGTTACCTACTCCAGTGTCCACAATTTCCCACTCATTAGATTAATCATGCCATTGTAATGGAAGATATAGTGTCAGTATTTCTCTCAACATGTAGAGGAGTTTGAATGATAATTAAAGTTGAGAAAAATTATTTAATGGTGAAAAAGTATTACTAGCTTAGTTGCAATACAAGGTACAGTAGGACACACCTGACTTCAGGACTAGATGATTAATGTCCAGCATGTCCATCTGGCCACAAAAACAGCTGTCAAGGGAACGTATTTAGCACTTTAGGGAGGCAGCGCTGCACTGCCCAGCTGATTCTACTGATCTTCCACCAGCTGGTTTGCAAGTGAGTAATGAGCATCCTCTTTGTGCCAGGGCTTTGGTCTCAGTGGAACTGCAGTAATCTTTCGGAGCTCAGGCAGATTTGGGAGTGTCCCACTGTTGAGGACGATGGGGAAAGAGAGCTTCCAAAGACACTGCACTGAATTCTGAGGATCAAAATTCTTTTTAAACTTAAGATTACATAATAAGCCCGAAATGATAAATCTACTAGCAGTCTAAACAGAGCAAATATGTGGGGTTCATACGTTCAGCTATATCTGTAAGTTGATATGGCCTTGAATCCAAAGTAAAAGCCAGCTAAGGAGTTCTTCCTCCTTTATGGATGGAAAGCACTTGCGATCTTTGGCTGCAAACAAGCAGGCTATGTTCCTGCTTCACCGAGGTAACGAAAGCTTTACATCAAACAAATGCCCATCAAGGCATGCTGACTCCTCATGTAAGACATCTGCAGCATCTCAGGCTAAACCTTGGCTGCTGAAATAATTTGCTAGCCTTTAGTATATCATCTGCTGTTTTATTTTAAAGTGAATTAACTAAGTTAAGCTAAACATGGTGACAAAGCTTTCCTGTTGCCTAGAAACGTATTTCTATGCCAGAATTCAGTCTTCAGCTTTCCAGTTGAAGCTTAACTGGAAAACCCTGTCTTAACATAAGTGTGTGAAGCAGATGGACAGGTGTGTCATGAGGGGCGGAGCTGTGCCCTTCTCTGGACTTCCGCCAGACCGTGACTTGCTGGCCCACAAGAAGCCTCTCATCCCACCTGCCCTCTTTCTCACCAACGTAGGATGAGCCTGTTTAATCCTTCTTCCCTTTCAAGCTGACACACTCAGTAACCACAGTGCTCTCCTCCTTCTGAAAAGGAAAACTTGAGTGCTAAATGTAGCCGAGCTGTGCCTGCTTGTTGGCTCATAAAGCTTGTAATACAGAAGCAGTCATGTATTGGAATTTCCTAGTGTCTTTGTTAAATGCAGCAGAGGAAAAAAGGGAAGCAGGGAAAGAAGAAGGAAGTATTGATTGTGCATATACTGTAGTATTCCTGGGTGGGTGACACTAGAACCCCGGTAAGCGATTGTATTTTACTCCTGCAAAGCCAGGCAAGAGATCATCTGCTGTTTGTCTTCGCCTGAGGATGTCAAAATTACCTAAGGTGTTTTAGGAATCCGATATTAGGCAGCCATAAGGTCCTGTGCGGGAGGCGATCCACATTGTGATGAGCAAGAAGAGTAAATAAAGTTTGTAGATGCAGACTTGGTCACCACAGCTGGAATCCAGTTGTTTAGGGATTCAGAGATTTTCTTTCCTATAAAAATTTGACAAGCTTAGCTGCTAAGAGAAACAGAAATCATGTATCTATTTGCAGTCCACTCAAAACTAATCACCGGTTGTCATTCTCTCACCTGTAGCTGAAACTGGGCACCAATATTTTTGAAGATGTTGCCTGTCTGATGTATGACACTCTGGACTGGAAAAGGCAGCACCAACATTATCTGGAGAGCATGCAGCTTATTAACGTCCCACAAGTGGTTAATGTGAAAGCTATCTTAGAAGTCACACCAACTTCTGAGGTACGTAGGGGCTCAGAGGTCTTCCACGGGCAAAATGATGAACTGCACAGCTTAACTTTTACACTTGTAAAACACCAAATAAACATATGACCTGAATACTTGTATTGAGGTAATAGTGCCTGCTGCAGTGAAATCCATGATGATGGGCACTAGGCAAAGGGCAATGTGTAACTTTACAAAGCGGAATGTGTAATGCGCAGGAAAGGGCGATATGGTGGGGTTTTCATGAAGCTCCTCAACTATCAAATCCCTGCAAAAGTCAGGATGGAACACACTTATCAACACACAGTGCAAGAAGTAAGCTGTAGAACAAAATTGGGGGCTGTGATAAAGGAATCACCTTCATTTATCATATACTATGTGTTTAGACTGCGCAAAAAACTAACCCAACATGAAGACTGACTCTGTCCTCACAGAGGGAAACTTTTAAAGAGGAAGTTGGTCAACAAATTTCACTAGTACGATGAATGGCATAAAAGCACACAGCTCTGACTACAGGAGAAGCAGTAAACACTGGTACCTTAGCTAAGTGGGGGAGAAGTAGGGTACACAGAGATGAGTTAGAAAAATACTACTCAGTCAGTAATACAGCGAAGGCTCAGTTTGAACTGTTTAGTAGAAACAGTTTAGTAGAAACAGGAGAAAAGGGACATGATGATAAAAGGGGCACAAAAGGGGCAGAGACACTCAAAGACTTAGAGATTGAACGAGCTGTCATTAAAGAAGCACCAACCAGGATCTTGGGGAAGGAACTTTGGCTTCACGTGCTGCCCGTGCAAGTGCAAGAGCAGTGATCTGACTTAGAGCTGGGCCAGCAGGACGCAGATCAGGAACGTTCTTTGGTACTGAGTTTCCAAGTTTGTTGGGTTTTATCCCGAACGCAGTGAAGAACCACTGAAAGGCTGTCGTGGGAAGATGGCATTACCCAGCATCACCCACCCAGGAAAGAAAATCCTGACTCACGGGGCTCCGTCACCCCATCATCTTTCCTACAGTTGCTTAGTGGGCAGTGTGGGAAAATAAATGAATAGCACCTCCACGCAGAGTTTCCATCCGCCCACAGACAGAACCCTAGCTCCTCACTCATAATACCAGAAAACAGTTCTGTGGTGTGAACATAATTACAGTCAGTTGTCTCTCTTTAATCGTTACTCTTCTAGACTCTGCAAGTTGTTCCAGGGCCTATAAAGAAGAAAACGCAATCAGAAGATCCGCAGGTCACACCACCAGGCACGTATGGAGTTGGCTGCTGGACGGTCAGCATCACGAGCTGGCCCTTTGAGGAATAAGTACTGAATGCTCTGTTGAGTTCAGTTCTCTCTCTGTCTACAGTTGCTACTTGTTTTAGTGCATAGTCACAGTTCACAGTTGTGCATGAAATTTTGATGGAGACAGTGGAGAACATGTCTTCTTTGGGCAACGTCGTTTTGTGTATTTTACAGTGACTTTCGTCATCATGAGTGAAGTGGACATGAGATATTACAACGACCTGCTGAATCCAATTCCAGAAGAACTCATTTCTGTACCCCTAATACTACACTGCATCTTAGAGCAGGTGGGAGACTCTGCGGCACTGAGAAAGTCACTGCATCCATCCTTGCTTTCACTATTTGTATTTGTAACAGTATTTTAAAATTATACGCATAATGCCTGAATACATTCTCATAATAGAGAGATAGCAACCTTTTGATAAATATAGAAGAGCTCATTTTCTATTCCCCAAAGCTTTGATGGGACATATTATTAAATTATCTCTATCCAGTGTTGTTTTAATTAAAGAGGAAGAGGACATGGGCAGGTGGGTGGGGCGATTAAGAGTCTCACTCACTTTTATATTTTTTATGCTTAAAGATGGAGTTAGGTTTTTCTACTTGTAAGGCCAATTTCTGTCACTGGTATAAATACATTGATCTTATCTGGATTTTTGATGATTATACAAAGCTTTTCAAGTTATTCACTTAAAAGATATTAGTGTGATGTTCTTGATGTGACCAAAGGTGAACATGAATTGCCTGGTCAAAAACCTGATGGGGAAAAGGACAGTGGTGTCCCAAAGAAAGGGGCCAAAAGGATATGAAAGTCAAAGAGAGGAAGTGCCACGTCCCAAGCCAGGGCTGTAGGGAAGTTCGCTGTTCCCCTGGCCTAAACAGATTGGAGACCAGCTGTACCAATGGCACACCTACTTACGTTTCCTTTCTCATGAGTGACGCTTCTTATCTGTGGCCTCTCTTGTCTCAGTTGCCAATGGTGTGTCTGTTAAATCAATCTTTTCAAAGAAGCAACATTGTTTCACTGGCCAGCTTTTTAATGTTTTATAGATTTATTTCTCTTTATTGTTTCCTTCTTTCTATGCTCTTGAGGTTCATTTTGCATTTCATTTAAGTGTACTTCTTTGCATTGATTCTGCTTTAAAGCTTACATTGTCTTTGGAATGTTTGACTGCATTATGATACTTTCAGTGTATTTAATTTTGAATCTGTTACCTTTTATTTTACCCACAATTTAACTTAATTTCTACTAGATATTACTGATTTCTAATTTTTTTGTGTGTTACAATGCCAGTAAAAGTGGTCTGCAAGTTAAAATTTCCTCAGTCTTCTTGTGTGACCTTATGTACATAGTTAATGATTGTGAATGTTCAGTGTTTAAAAGAATTTATTATTTATTCTACCAGCATATAAATGGTCCTTACCAGGGACTGACTGGTCCATGTACTTTCAATATATTCACTCATTTAATCTTCAAAACAATCATATCAGAAAGAACTATTTTTAAAATTGAATTCTTTATTGGTACATTTTATGTACAGTTCACAATCACACTCAGCACTGGGGAATTTGTACCAATATATGACACAAGTTAATTCTCATTTTTACCCATATCCCTACCCACCCACAACCCCCCACCCCTTATATACATGCTATTTCTTTTTCTTTCCAAATCAAATTTATTCTTTCCCCTCATTACATTCCCCCACCATATTCCCTTTGAATACTTCCTATTTTATGTAAATACCATATCTTTTCTCTGGTGTGAGAACCTATAGATGTAAATGAGTTTTGGAATGTATGATAGATTTTGTAAAACAGAAAAAACTATTTTTATCTGTCACTTTCCAGATAAGAAAATTGAGGCATAAAATAGAAAAGAGTAGGAATGACTTTTAAACCTAGTCAGTATGCATGGAAAAACATTGTGTAATATTCCTCAGTTTTTCTCTTCCTTCCAAAATGAGTAGGAAGAAGTCTAACATAGATCTAAAATCAATGTTCTCCTTATAGCGATTAAAATTTTCTTTTTCTACTTCATAATATGTATGTCAGTTAATCTTGTCTACTTGACTAGATTAAGATACTCCTAGAGGGAACAGGATTTGATCATGGGGCTGCTATAATCATGAATGAGCTAACCCATTGAGGTGAATGTGCTGTTAGGAAGCGGAGCCTAATTTGAGAAGAGCATCACCAGAGGGAAGGAAAGATGCCTCTTTGAAAAGTGTATCTCTCTTGACTTTTTCCCCTATTCCTGCCCTTCCTTTTGGCTACCATGAAGTAAGCAGCTTTGATCCACCGTGCCTTTTTGCCATGTTTCTGTCATGAAGCCAATTGACCATGGACTGAAATTCCCCAAACTGTGACCCAAAATAATAAGCCTTTTTTTCCCCTTTAAGTTGTGTACAGAATGTACCTTATCCCACTAACAGAAACATAATTAAAACAAGACTATATCAAGGTGTATTAGTCCATTTTCTGTTTCTATAACAAAATGCCTAAACTTGGTTACATTGATAAAGAGAAAAGGTTTATTAAGCTTACCATTTTGGAAGCAAAAAGTTCAAAATTAGGCAGCCCCACTGATGTACTCTCTGGGCTTCCTTAAATGGGTCACATCACAGTAGATAGCATCATGGTTGTAGCCTGTATGTGCGAGGAAGAAAATACATGGTGAGAAAGGAAGCCAGAGTGAGGGACAGGAAAGATTGGCTCTGTCCATAGCAACTCTTTCATAAGAACTACCTCACTTTCCCATGAGAACTTCCTTAAACCCTTCAAGGGAAGTGCTCTAAAGTCCACCTCTTAAAAGACCCACCACCACTCTGAGAACCAAACCCCCAGCATATGAACCCTGAGGGGACAATCCACATCCAAACCTTACCACTGGGATGGTTTTGATTGTTTTGTCAGAAATGTCATTATATCTAAAGGAATTGGAAACTATGCCCCAGTCACATTCAGAATTCTTACAGTACCCTGAATGGCCTTCTGTTTTGATCCTTTTTTTTTTTTCTTCAGATGTATTACTGAATTTTTCTTGAATTTTTTGTTTCAACTTCTCTCCCTTTGCAGTTTGATTTCCACCTACAAGTCTTTGGAGAATCGTCATGATCTAGCAGCCGTGGCTTCCCTCATGCAAGCCTTGTCTGACCTACTGATTTGAAGAGCAGTTGCACAGCATATGTGCAGAACTGTCTCTCAGAAGCATCACTTGTCTTATTTTCAATGGCTATTTTTTAACTTGTCTATATTGGTTTTGTTTCTTGCCTTCCTCCTGTCACACTGAGAGGTTCGTGAGCTTCACGCAAGCTAGAACTTGACTTGGTCGCACTCCTTTCCTAACACTCAGCACACAATAATCGTAACTAACCCATAGTAAGTCCTGAACACATGTTTGTTAAATTAATGAGCATATTTTAAGAAAGTCCTCTTTAATATCTTCAAATGTTATTTTTCCTATCTGTTGCTCTAATTACTGGATATTCTCCTTTCCTTTAGATTTTCTTTCAGGTTGAGCTCTTTGAGAACTCCAGCTCAACTTCTTACCAATTTTCTCTTCATTTCAGTCCAATCTGCTACTGAAGTTTTGTTTCAACAATATTTCTACTTAGTAAATTCTCTGATTTTTTAACATTGTTTACTCTTTTTTAAAAACATGCATATAACACATTTATTTCTCTTTCTCCGAATAGAAAATATTTTAAAAATCCCTCAGGTTCTGTCATCTCTTTTTTCCACTATATAGTTCACTGTTTACTAGTTGTCTTAGTTTTCTACCCAGGCACATTAATATTTGCCTTTAATTATCCCAGAAGTTTTCTGAAAGACAAAAATTTTTGTCATTTCAATAAATTTGTAAGAGTCCTGCAGAGTTTGCTATATCATTTTCTTTACCATAGTGTTTTTTTATTCAACTCAGCTCACAGCAGCAGATATTACTAACCATCTGCTGTGTTCCAGACACCAAAGAGAACAGCTGAGGAACTCGGTGTGCAATGCATGGAAAGCTCCCAGGAGAAACACACAGAATCCATAAGGGTTTGAGAGGAAGGGGGTGAGAGATTAAAGCACAGGGGTGATGAGATGGTGTTTACAGGATGGGATATTAGTGTTAACAGAATAGAGATGGAACAGCTTTGACTGGTCTTTGATGATGGAAGTGAATCCACAAGATGGGTGGAAGATAGACATTGGAAACAGTGAGTGACATTTTTGAAAGTAGTGTGTTTGCAAAAAAAATAAATAAAGAACATGGGACTATTTTGTCTTTCTGTAGTAGAGGTCCTCAGGAGGAGCTCTTTTGCCTCCCATGGAATATTTGGCAATTTCTCAAGCTTGGCTGTGACAGCAGAAGGGCATGACTGGCACCAAATGCACAGAGCCAAAGACACTGCTAAATGCCCTACAGCACGCGGGACAGTCCCTGTTACAAAGGAGAATCTACTCCAAAATGCCTCTACTTCCAAAGTTGAAAAACCCAGTGAAGGGTTCAAAATCAGGAGCATGAATTTAAGACTTACAGGAAAATAATCTATAAATGAGGCACCTATCTTAATTGTATTTCAGCCTCATCTACTTGTGTACCGTGTGCAACAGAGCAAGGCACTTAATCTTTCTACACTCTGTTTTCCTCTCTTAAAAGAAGACTGTTCTCCGCTATCTGCTTCCTTATCTCAACAGCTTCTCTCTTCTTGAAAAGAGAATGAGGATTTGGCCTGAACCCCAACTCTTTCACTCAGTTGACCCAGTCATGTAATTTCACTCACCCTACTTTTTTTTCTCTAAAAAATGGAAAATAGTTTCTATCCCAAAAGATTGCAGTAAGGCTTAAATGAGTTACGACAGGTAAAGATGTCCTACCAAGTACCTGACATGTGGTAGGCACTCAATAAACTTTTATTAAATCCAAAGTTATAGGAGCAGTGGTGTTAGTGTATTTTTAAAGAAAAGAATAAATGTTTTTAAAGTTGTCATTTTGTCTTCTCCCATGATAAGGTTTATTATTTACCACTTTTATTTTGTGTTATCTATTTCAATGCAAGTATTAAGTTTTATGTACTTGAACTCATGGATTGCAAACATTTTTCCTTTTTTTTGTCCTCACTGATACTTTCCTGCCCTTATGAGTAATGACAGGTATTTCAGTGGTAGGAGCAGCCTTCTTACTAAGTACAGTGACTGTCAACAAAGAGCTGTTGGTTACACCAATTCCAACTGCTTTTCTCCATAGGTTGTAGCAACTGAGGAAGATCGTGTACCCCCCAGCTTGGTGGAGCCACCGCCCAGAGAAGACGGGTTAGACCACAGGATCGCGGCTCACATTGTATCCATCCTGCCTTCGCTCTGCCTCTCTGAAAAGGAGAAGCAGGTCAGGTGGTAAGAGACAGCCAGAGATGGTGTGCCTCAAAAACGCATGTATTCTCTTTATTTTAGAGACATGTATTCAATATTATTTCCATTTAAATAGGACCTCCATGAGGTATTCTTACCTGGAGAAGGAAGGGAAGGGGAGACATCGTCCAAAGGGCCCCTCCTACTGGACTACCACGACGCGAATGCCTACAGGAAGTATGCACTAAAGGTAATCGGGCCACCCCAAGAAAGGCGGATGGAAGAGAGTGCGTTGTTATTCCACCATGGGAGGGATCTCCATTAGGTCACTCTACAAACACTAACAGAATGTAGCCTGCAAAATGGATACCTGTTCACAGTGGGAGATCCCAGAAAACGCAGATGGCTGAGGAAGAAACGTCAGCAAAGAAATTTGCCTAACAATAAAGATCTAACTAATCACTGACGCTAAATCTGAACTGAAACTTCATAGCTTTTGCCTGAAGTGACTGCTGATCTGAGAAGCTAGCGGAGGCCAGCAAAGGGTCTCCAAAGGGGTGAGATGAGTCTACAGGAAGTTTTGGCAGTTTGTCATCACGAATGAAGGATCAATCTTTTCAGGGAACTGGGAACTTCTGGCAAAGTGAGAACTAGCTTTTTTGACCTTCAGCAAAATACCGAGTTTGTCTTTCTCAATTATCACTGATTTCCCCAGGTCCCAAGTAATGAGAGTGAAGGTATCGAGTTCAGCCTCCTCCATATGCATAAGGCGCTTGACAGCTTGCTTTAATGTCTTGTGTCATGTGGCTCTTTTGTGTCAGGACCAAAAGAATTTTGACCCAGTGCAAATTGAGCAGGAGATGCAGACCAAGCTGCCACTGTGGAAACTGCTTCAATTCCCTCTGCCCCCACCTTGGAACAACACCAAACGCTTAGCGACCATTCATGAGCTTATGCACTTCTGTACCAGTGGTGAGTACCTTGCTTTATCTTAAGTTCATTTTAATTAATGGCTCTCTGTGCCTCTTTGAATTGCATCTTTGCTTATGAAATGTACTGTGATCACCAAGACACTTCAGAGGCAGAGGTGGAATTTTGATGCACTACAGCGTTCTTCTTTGAATAATGTCATTAGCAATGGTGTGAAAGTTATGATGCTTAATGTTCTGAAAACTGATGCACTGTTTTTCTTTCGCTATATACCTTCTTTCCTATAGCTTCTCCCCACCCCCAGCCTACATCTCTCCACTGACAGTACTGGAGATGATGTGTTAATCTCTTCCCAAGGAAGAATAGTAATCCCAACTGGGTGTGGTGGCTCACGCCTGTCATCCCAGCACTTGGGAGGCAGAGGCAGGAGGATTGTTGAGTTCGAGGCTTGCCTGGGCTACATAGTGAGCTCAGGGCCAGCCTGAACTACAAAGCGAGACCCTGTCTCAAAAAAAAAAAAAGAAGAAGAAGAAGAAACACACAACTGAATATAGCCAAGTGAAAGTTGGTGACTTTGAAGTACAGTTGTGCAGTTCATGTGGCGGGGGCAGGGATGTCACTCCTAAACCTGAGTGAACAGGAAAAACTACTGGACATAACAGCCGATATTAAGCATATGTGAATAATTTCTCAGGCTTAATTTATAATAATGGCAGAGGATATTTTTCTTCCAATGAGTTTAAAGCAGATTCAATCAATATGGCACCCTGAAAAGTATATGTACGTCAATAGGGATGCCTAATATTGATGAAGCTGTGAAGCAGTTTGGGAGCGTTAACCTGATCGAGTCTATTTTGACTGTGTAGTTTTTCTCTTTACGAGGTACCTCTGACACCTGTTGCAGACTTGTGAAGGCCATGCATGTAGTCAGGTTAGCATCCATCATGCTGTGACTCCTTCGTCATCCTAGTGGACAGACCCTTTGGGTGTCCCCCGGTCTGACCTATACCACAAACCAAGTAGTTGTAGACATGGGTCCTACCTTCTTACAGAACTCTTGAGCTGGAATGAAGTACAGCGAGCCTTCAAACTCTTTACTTTCGAGAGCCTGAAGCTCTCTGAGGTGGACCATGCAGGGAAACTGAAGACTCCCAGGATGAGGTGTGGAGCAGATGCTGAGGAATTCTACATACCATGGGACAACCCTGCTAGATTTGCCAAACAGATAAGGCAGCAACACCTCCTGCAGATGAGCACCATGGAGGCCAAGTCTAAAACAGGTATGCTGTTGGAAGGGATCAAAAGTATTCCTATATTTTATGACTATCAGTTGTTCTAGGAGATCCAGCGGATCTCCTTTGCACCCGCTAGGTACTGAACCTAAAGACAGAATTATATACGTGGATCTATATTGGTCAACATCTGTGCAAGATAATGAACTCAGTGGACATGAAAATATGGAGAATCATGACCCAAGTACTATGAAGCCTTTAGACTCTCCTAAAAGACAGCTCTTAGAGCCGGGCGTGATGGCTCACACCTGTAATCCCAGCACTCAGGAGGCAGAGACAGGAGGATTGCTGAGTTTGAGGCTTGCCTGGGCTACATAGTGAGCTCAGGGCTAGCCTGAACTACAAAGTGAGACCCTGTCTCAAAACAAAACAAAAAAAAGCTCTTAGAGCAGGAGGGCCTTGTGAAGAATCAGCCCCAGCCACAGCCTCTGAGAAGTAAAGGTATGTGTGTAGTAAAGAAAGGTATGTATGTAACAGTGTCATATATAAATAAAAGAAAGAAGTTTTAAGATGTGTTATGTTTAAATCCTGCTTATTTTATTCAGAAAACTATGTAACATCTAATTTATTTGGATTTTTTTTTTTTTTTGAGACAGGGTCTCGCTTTGTAGTTCAGGCTGGCCCTGAGCTCACTATGGTGCCCAGGCAAGCCGCCGCAAACTCAGCAATCCTCTTGTCTCTGCCTCCCGTCCGGCATTGTGGTATGCGGTGTTGACTGTTGGTGGGCGTGTCTCCACGCCCAGCATTATATGTGGTAACTGGGGATTGAACTCAGGACCTTGCGCTTGCGAGGCAGGCACCGGAACCACTGAGCTAACCCTCCAGCCCTTTATTTAGATATTTAAACTTTTTCCTGAGTGTTATTATAAAGTAAGTCTTCTGTATTCAACTCTTGTTTTTTCAAAACAGCCTTTTACCCTACTGTTTAGTGTGTTAAACACTATTAAAACTTTCATCATTACTATTTCACAGGGCTATCATGATTGTATGCTGACGTGTGTGTGTGTGTGTGTGTGCGTGCGCGCGCACTACTGGGGTTGAATTCGAGACCTTACCAGTAAGTTCCATCTCCACCCCTTCGTTATTTTTTATTTTATTATGGTGGACACCAATTACAAATAAGAAAATAACCAAATATCTCAAAAATAAAAAATGCACTTACATATACCACCTACATCAAGAAAGAGTTAGAAGAAATTGGGAATATTTCAAACTAAATATTAATAAAAATACTGAGCATCAAGACTTATAAAGTACAGCTAAAGCAAGGTAAATCCAAGATTAGTTCTAAAGGTTACATAAACACGTTTTTTTTTTTTTTCTAATGAGACAGGGTCTCGCTTTGTAGTTCAGGCTGGCCCTGAGCTCTCTATGTAGCCCAGGCAAGCCTCAAACTCAGCAATCCTCCTGTCTCTGCCTCCTGAGTGCTGGGATTACAGGCATGAGCCACCACGCCGGCCATAAACACATTCTTAAAGAAGCCTAAAAATTAACTGCCTAGGCATCAACCTCAAATTAGAGAAACATGAAGAAAATAGATCCAAATAAAATACCAAAATGAAAACAATCAAAATAGGAGTAAATCAATAAAATAGAAAAACATTAATACAATAAGGAAGAATTTTAAAAATCAAGTTTGTTGATGTGAAAAGACTAATAAAACTCAACTGTTTTATACAAGGGTAATCACAGCAGAGATAACCATATCAGGAATAAAATCACATCAAAAATAAAAATCATGGGCCAGAGATTTAGCTCAGTGGTTCTGTCGCCTTCCTAGCAAACACAAGATCCCTGGTTTGATCTGGTAACCACACACAATGATATGATATTGGGCGTGATGGCTCAGGCCTACCAGCAATCAGTACCACACCTCACAGTGCTGGGCATGGTGATTCACACCTGTAATCCCAGCACTCAGGAGACAGAGACAGGAGTATTGCTGAGTTCCAGGATTGCCTGGGCTACATAGTGATCTCAGGGCCAGGCTGAACTACAAAGTGAGACCCTGTCTCAAAAAAAATAAAAAATAATACAAATAAAAATCATGTTAGGTATATACAACAGGGGGACTTATTCAGATTAGATGGAAATTAAAAAGAAAACAAACAGGTATAAACAACTTTATTCCACTAAACCTAGAATTTGAAAGGGCAAATTACTAGAAAACTATGACTTACCAACAATGACCCAAGAAAAAATTGAAAGCCTCAACAGTCAAATAAATGACTTAATTAGTGAAAAACTCACCCCAAACTAGATATACTTAGCCTAAATGATTTCTTTAGTAAGTGATACCAAACACTCAAGAAGAAACAATTTTAATACTAACAAAAGTATACCAGAAAATAGTTATTCTCTCCTAGTCATTTTATGTAGCTAACATAAACATTATAATAAAACCCTAAAAATAATACAACAAATTATAATACAAACTCATTCATACAGATGCAAAATTCCTAAAGAAAACATAAGAAATTGATCTTGCAACTTTCTTTTTTTTTTTGAGACAGGGTCTCGCTTGGTAGTTCAGGCTGGCCCTGAGCTCACTATGTAGCCCAAGCAAGCCTCAAACTCAGCAATCCTCCTGTCTCTGCCTCCAGAGTGCTGGGATTACAGGTGTGAGCCACCACGCCCAGCATTGTGGTATGTGGTGTTGATTGCTGGTGGGTGTGAATCACCACGCCCAACATTGTATGTGGTTACCAGATTGAACTCAGGACTGTGCACTTGCGAGGCAGGCGCCGGAACCACTGAGCTAAATCTCCAGCCCTCTTGCAACTTTTTTTTTTTTTTGAGACAGGGTCTCACTTTGTAGTTCAGGCTGGCCCTGAGCTCACTATGGAGCCCAGGCAAGCCTCGAACTCAGCCATCCTCCTGCTCTGCCTCCTGGGTGCTGGGATTACAGGCATGCGCCACCACGCCCAGCTCTTGCAACATTTTTAATAATTCCTCACAAATAAGATGTAAAGCTACAATAGATGATAAATGAATACTTTGTAAAAAAATTAGTATAATTTATGAATTAACACATTAGTTAGAAAAACCACACACTCAGTTTGATAGACACAGGAAAAACACATAAGTTTACATAGCAATCTGTGGAAAAAATCTTAGCAAACTAACAGAAGGAAAATTTCTTAGTCTTATAATAATATTTTTTAGAATTATTATATACAAAGACAAAAGGCTATTCAATCTCCCCTGGCCATCGAGAAGGTATCTACCATAAATAAACACTTTAGATTCAGTATTACATTAGGGGTCCAATGTAAAGCAAGAAAAGAGACAAAGTATCACGTTTGAAAATATCTGTCATTATTTTAAATATTGTGTAGGTAGAAAATGCAAAACAATCCACAGTAAATATTAAAACTATATGAAAGCTTAACAAGGAGGCTTTCGGAGCTCCTTCTCAAGGAGATGATTATTAAAGAATACACAGAAGATGTGTGAGGTACTGAGATTTTTCTTCATAATTATTTATGTCAAACATTCATGCTTTATACATATGTGTTATATTTTATAATTTTAGAATGCACTTCAAAATGTAAGTGGTAAGAACCATCGGAGCTGTTAAGTGAATATTCACTAATATCCATCCAACCACTTTATATAGATAAGAGTGAAAAAAGAGGCGACCAATGGAATAGAATTAGGAAACAGCTTCCTGGCTTTGAGTTGAGTCAGCAAGTGAGGGAAACAGATGAGAGGAAAATAACATTGATTTAATAATTGCTCTACTATATTCAATGCATTATGCCACAGAATTTTATTTATATTAATAAATGCTTTATATAAAGATCACACCTATAAGTAATATTATCTCAGTTCTGCAGATGAGGAAACCAAGACTGAGAGGCTAAGAAACAATTTCAGCCAAGAATCAGTAAGAAATCAGGATAGGCAGCTACCGAATTTCAAACAAACCTTCCTCCATTGTGTCTCTTGGCTTCCTCAGTTCCAGAAACTCCTGATGTGTCCGATGACTTGGCCACATTTATAGTCCCTTTGCCACACTGACCTAATTATGCTGCCTTTTGTTTCCTCTTTTCCAATCAATGAGACTCCCTGTTTCTCTGCCCTAAATGAACTTATCTCTTAGCCGCGCTCAGACTGAACCACAGACAGAACCCAAATAAATTAACCTGAGTTGTTACATTGCTGTGGTATTAGTCCCTCCTGTGGGAGCACAAGCATAGGATAAAGAAGTCCCACTGAGTCAACATGGAGCCAGGATAAACAGAGACCTAAGGCCTCGCTCCTTTTCTTTGTTTCATTTTGTTCTTTTGTTTTTCTTCACATGCTGGTCTAGTTTTCCCCAAGCAACTTTTGCCACCTGGTGGTCAAACCACAGAAACTGGTGTTGTGGATCCTGTACCCTCATAGTCTAAATACTGGATGCTAAATCTTCAGAGCTAATAAATTCCCGTGATCCATCGATAGGCCCGGAGTCTCTGTCTCTGTCTTTCCCTGGGCCTGTTCGGTGTAGGACGGTTTTGTTGTTGTTGTTCTTGATCCTACATTTTTTTCCCTAACTCTAACTTCAAAAGCAGCCACTTTAATTCTCTTTAAGCACAGCATAAATCGTTCGTGTATTTCCTGCACAACCATTATAGCATCAAATACATTTATATGACTGTTAGTGGACATGAAGGGCTGAATATTTGTGCTTTTCTTAACCAAACACTGGGTTTCCATCTGAGACTGTTTTTGAACTTGACAGGGTCTATTGGATATTTATGAAAAACCTGAGAGTTGATAACCATGAGTCTATAGGTTTAGATGTGCCCTTTATGCTTGTTGGGTGTTTTTTTAATAAAGTAACTGCTTTGCAGAGGGATCTTGTTATCTCTAAAGTAAAACAGATTAGGAAAGCTGTTTTTCAAAGAGATGAGAAAGCATCCACTTCCAGATGTGTCAAAAACTACTGAATCACACTGTCAAAGGATTATGTGGTTGAAGGCAGAAATCAGACAGGAAAAAAAAGGGAGTTTTGGTCCTCTGGTAAGAGTGCAGGTTAGTATTACAATGTTCTTTCATTTGACGAAATAACGGATGCAAAATTTTTTAGAACATGTATTCTAAATTGGAGACTTTTTCTGCTGGACTCTTAGACACAGGAGGGAATATCAAATCTCCAGGAAATCTGGCAGACCACAGCATAGAACAGTTTTATTTCCACAGATTTCATATCAATTGCTTCAAGGACACAGGGGACACCATGGTCTATTTAGAGTGATAGTTGGCCTGAGTTTTCTCTTGAATGGATATATTCATATAAATACTGAGCTGAATTGGCCTCATAGCTTTTCTCTTGATCAAAATGGAACATTGCGCTGTCCCCGTCCCCAGCCCAAATCAAACTAGAACAAGCAGGGAAAATGTGAGTAATTGTGCTTGAGAAAGAAAAGCCTTGGCCTATCCTTGGCAGGCGTAATTAACTACTCATATGTAGTTTTACTATATATGGAAGTTCATATATGGTTTTTCTGCTCCAGAAAGAAAAAATTAAATCTTGTCTTTACCCCCAAATCAGTCTTTATTACAGGTTTTCATCCTCATTTCCCCACCTCTCTCTGTCTCTGTCTCTGTCTCTGACTCTCTCTCTCTCTCTCTCTCTCTCTCTCTCTCTCTCTCTGTGTCTCTGTCTCTCTCTGTCTCTCTCTTTCTCTCCATGTATTTCTAGTTTCAGTATATGGCTTGTAGATTTTCTTCACTCAGTCAAAAGGAAAAAAAAACTTACTGAGCTCCTGCCAGGTGCTGGTGCTCAGAGTACAGTAAGGAAATAAGACAGAGTTCTTATTCTTAGAAATTGACATTCAAAGCAAAGAGACCTTAAACAAAAAAAAAACCTTGCTTTTTTTCCCCCTTCTCCAGTAAATAATTATTAAGATCTTTTTTTAAATAAAATAGTGTCATGGACTGATAAATCTTATGGTTAAAATAAAGCAGAATAAAAGGCAGAAAAGGTGCCTCGAGGGTTCATAACAGGTAAATGTCAAACAGCAAGTAACAGACAGAAAGAAGGCAAGTGCGAAGCCTTACAGACAACCAAGTCGGGCAGTGTCTGAAGTGGAAAGAGTAAGGGTGCGATTGAGTTGCATTTGGACAGCAAAACTGTACCCCCATTTCCAGTTATTCTCTGAGTAAAAAGAAATTGGCTTGGTTACACTCCTTAGCACATGGAGTGTGTTCCTATGACAGCCTATTTTTCCAGTGATACGAAAAGCAGCATCCTCAGTCTGTCATTTGAGGCCCATTCAGAGGGCTGTCTGCTCCGTCGCCAACCAAGTGACAATCCCAGCCATCCCGTGAATGTGTTCCTTGGTCACAGGAGGGCCGGTGCACGTGACTGATGCTGGCCCATGGCTTGGCGCTGCGCAGCGGTCCAGTCTTCCTACTCATCTAACTCTTGTTAAATTCCAGCTGTAAATCTGCAGGTCTCATTAAATAGTTTTTTTAATTAACCAGTGACGCGTGGGGGGCACAGCCCTGGAAAAGGTGAAACGGCCCCATTTCCTAAGAGAGGGTGCACTGATGAGCTTGTCCTCCTGCCTCTACATCCTTGCGCCTGGCCAAGACTGGCCTTCACCAGGAAGACCAACGGAAAGGGCTTGGTGACGGTCACGGGCGCCCAGAAAGAATGATGTGTGCAGAGGAGATTCAGTTTAATCAGTCGGTATTTTCAGGCTGTGAAAGTAAATGAACACTGTTAGAAATGAGTGACAGAGAGCCTGAAAGCAAAGTCTCCGATATGATTTAGCGTACATCAGATGAGAAATACGGTTCTTTTCAAAGAGTTGAATGTAACTTTCCTAGGCCGGTATGGATTTAGAATTATTGACACAAACACCTTTTTTTGGAGGCACGAAACATGCCTTTCAGGCATTACCCTTTCAACACAAAAACATAGATCATATGGGCAACAAAAAGGCCCAGCGCTGACCAAAAGCAAGAACAAAGCCCGAACACAACTGGATGTTGGTGTCTTTGATTTACAGATCTAACCACGAACAATGAGATCAAAGATAAAGAAGTCACAAAGGCGGATTCTCTTGAAAAGGTAAGGAATTATTTCCCTAAAAGTGTAGATGACAAGTCAGATGATCTGAGAAAACCGTCATCCGGATTGAGAAAAATTCAAAAGAGAGAGAGAGGAGGGGGAGAGAAATCAGGAGAGAGAAATGCTTAAAAGGCAAATCCTGACGCTATAGTAGAGGGTGTAGTCTGACATTATTAGACCGGCCCTGGCCAGAGAGGAAAGGGTTAAGCTCACCAGCCGACTCACACAAAACTTCCCGGCTCCTCGCTCCTCTCTAGACAGTGTGGCTTGGCAACCTCACAAACACCTGCTGACCATACAGCCGTGTAGAACTAACGTCGTCTTGAAGTGAGTTCAGAAAACCTGCCTATAATTGCTAACAGGACTCTGAAGAGTATAACCTAACAATAAAAATATTTAGATTATGTTGCCCATAAAAAAAAAAAAGTCAAAGGCATACTCTTTCTGGCAGCAGCGCTCCTAAAATGTTGCCATATGGATTTATACATATGCAGATTTCCCCAATTAGATGGAGTGCACGCTGGTTAGTTGTCAAGAGGGCTTCATTTGGACTGAAACAGATTATAGCCGAAATTGTGTTCCTGTGATTTTTTTTTTTTTTTTTTTTAGAAACCCAAGAAGATGGTGGCAGAAGCAAAAGTGAAGGACATCCAGAATACGCAGCAGCGCAGTCTCATGGACTGGAGTTACACTGAGCACTTTAAACCTGAGGTTCTGCTTCAGGTATTCATGGGCTGCGACTCCTCAGGAGCCGGGCGGACAGGCCCGGGGAGGCGGGCTGTGAATCACAGCAGGCCACGTCTCGGTCACTCTCGCAAACGTCATTCTGACCCATATTCTCATTCACCTCAGCTCTACAATGAGTGGGTTCCCAGACTGAGTTGTACATTCCCGGGAAATCTCCAAAATAGTTTAAAACACGCTTTTTAAAAAGACATTTTTTATAAAAAAAAAAACCTTAAGAAAACACACACACACAAGACGGATACCATATTGCCTTCAAAATGTGAGGCTGTTTTTAGAAGAAAGTAAGGGAAGCAGCCCCACTTTTTCCATCTGACCTATTCATTTGATTTAGTTTTCGTATTTTCTGTTTTGATTAATAAATCAGTAAAAGCTGTGATAGCTAATATTTATGGGGCACTTACCATGTGGTAGGCAGTGTCTGATGTGCATTACTTACAACACCCCTGTGACGTAGAAACTAAAAAGCTTGAGTGAGTGACTTTTGGCCCAGAAACAAGGTTGCTATGAGAGAACCAGGCTATAAACCCAGGAAATCCAGCCCTGGAACTTGTGATTTGAAACGCAACGTACAATAACAAGTGATTCTAAAACTAGCCCTTTTTGTTGTCTTTAGATGCCATGCAGAAATATGTAGTCCTTTGGTTTTGTCTTCACTTGACATTTATTTTTATCACTTTTACAGCAACTATTTCTGAAGCCAGAGAGATCTACAGTCTTGGTTACACAGTGCTGGCTCCCCCTTTTCCTCCCATGCATCAGTTTCCAGAGGCAAAAATTTTCAAAGCACTCATCTGTTACTCTTATTATTTTGTCATCTTCAAATCAAAGATAAAATTTACTTAGTCCTAGTTGCAATTTTTGGCCATCATTATCAATTGATTCCCAGTTGAGAATAAGCACTGTTCACAACCATCCAACACACACACACACAGACACACACACACCTACTTTCACACTAGAACTTCCTCCCTTCTTTGACTGTTAAGTATAGCACAGTCTTTGGTTAAATCAATGTTAAATTATTAGTGTTTCTTATAGAAATACTATTCACAACTGAATTCTGTGATTATATTTTTTTCTCTTTTTCCTGAAATCAATACCTGCCCTTCCCCCTATTTTGTTTACTATGAATTTATAGTTCACTTTTTTCCCTGAACTCTCTGCCATGGATACATCTCCTCTCAGTACATTTGAGCACAAAAGACATTCTGACAGCACTATTATCTCAAGGGTGCCTTGCCCAGATACTCTAAACTTGGGGTACAGCACTGGCCCTGAGTCACTTTTGACCATCCTCCTGGCACACGAAATGTCTCTCTTCTAGTTCCACACTGCTGCCCTCAATACCTGTCTTCCTCTTCCTTAGGTCACTCTCCGGAGAGGACCAACACCTTTCCCTCGCTTCCTTCATTAAGATTTATGGTAGCAAATTTCTGACATTTTGCATACATCTCAACTCTACCCTTACAGTGACTGATAGTTTGGCTTTATATAAATTGCTAAGTTAAAAAGACTTTCCCTTTGAAATATGAAAGTCAGTCATCAATCATTTGATGCCTTTCCCAGCTTGTTCTTGAGAGGGAAAAACTGAAATTCTGATTTCTGATTGGTTGGTTGATTCTATTTTTCCTTCTCCCCAGGAGGATTTAAGGTCTTCTCTCTGTTCTGGGCTCTGGCTCCCTTTTCACCCATAGTTGCAGCAAGCCCAGTGTGACCCTGAAACTCCTGTCTCATTATCTCTGAAGTATACTACAAGCATTTCTTTGATAACCCATCCACCCTATCCTTTCCATTTTCTTGTTTCCTTTTTGAAACCCTTTGTAACCCTGCTATTGAAACTCCTGGACTAAATTTCCAATCCCTTTGTTTTTTCTCTTAATTTACAGCCCCTTTTCATTATTTTCATCCCCCAAAATACTGCTTAGTTCCACCTAAACCTTACATTAAGTCCTTTAGCTGTAATTCCAAGGAACCTTTTAGAAAGATGATTTGGGGGCTAAGGATTTAGTTCAGTGGTTCTGCCACCTGCCTTGCCAGTGCAAGGTCCTGAGTGCAATTCCCGGTACTAAATCAAATTAAATAAAGTAATTTTCACATCCTTGATACAATATCTTCTCCTTTGAAGAGTGCATTAAAGTCTTTAAAGTTCTCTCCCTATCCTGAATTATCTCTTTTTTCTTTGTTATACCTCCCTTGGCTTTTGTTGGAGGGGAGCAGATTTGGGTGTTTTGGTCTCCATTTTTCATATTCAGCATTTTCCTCTTTGCTCGTCATTAGTAATGAGACACTGAAAATATACAGGGACGTGCTGTATGGGGAACTTTAACAGCTGCATAGCATTGGTGGGTGACCCAGCTTAGGAAACCGACCACTGTCGATATATTAGTTCCAGTCCCTTTGGGCCATTTAGATTCTTCAGAGGAAAAAAAAATTGTATCCTATTTGACAGACATAAACCTGCCTGCAGGACCAGTAAGAGGGAAGGAATGGGAATTCTTCCACACTCAGTATCCATGCATGCATTGCCTAGTGTAGTAGCCATGAGTCACACATACAATCGTCAGTCCTGAAATATAACTAGTCAAAAACGAGATGTGCCGTAAGTAGGCTATGCACGCAAAGGTAGCTGTGGAAGTGCTATCCACACTGGATTTTAAGGACTTGCTATGCAAGACTGTCATATTGCATTAATAATTTTATAGCAATTGCATGTTGAACTGTTAACATTTTATATAATTGGGAAGGTAAATAGGTTATTTTGATTATGCCTCCAGTGGGCAAATGAAAGCAAAAGTGAAACAGACCTTTGCTCACTTAATACGCAATTCCACACTTTCACTTCATCCAAAGAGCGAAAACCGAATGCTGCCTCCATGAGATAGATATTGAAAGCAGAACCAAAAACAAAATCTCATAGTTCTCTAATTCATTTTCCCATGGACGTTTTCCTTGTTGTTGGTTGGCAGTGAGAAAGACACAGAGTCGGTGCCTGCCGTGGGGCCTGTCTCCCAGTGGCTGCCCTTGCCGCGTAGGCCACGGCTGCCGTACTTTTTGAAAAGCCACCATTAGAAGGCAGTTAGCAAGAGCATGATGGGTCAGAAAGACCAGTCTGCCCGTTTCACTGTGATACCACATGGCACAGTGAAGAGAGATCCGCAGGGGTGTGTGGCAAGGTACAGGTTAGACCTCCAAGCCTGACGTCAAGCCAAGCACTAGAACTCAGAAACCCCATGTTCTTGGACAAGCCCTTTGTCCTCTCTCCATTCCAATTTATGCTGAAAAGATGAGCACTCCGGTATTTTGCGGTGGGAAAAATAACCCTAGGTACTGTCTTCCACTTCTCAGGCTGCCATAGCTAAACACAGACCGAATGGCTTCCACCACAGAAACTGATTTTCTCAGAGTCCTCTAGAGGGCTGGAGACCAAGATCCAAGTAGCAGCACAGCTGGGTGCTGGTGAGGGCTCGCTTCTTGGATGGCAGATGACATCTTCTTGTTGAGTGAGCACGTAGCATAGAGAACTCTCTAGAACTTCTTTTTATAATGACTTTAATCCCATTGTGACATAATCTGAACCTAACTGATGACCCAAAGCACTAGCTCTGAATATCAACCCCCTAGGCACGATGACTCTAACATGCATTTGGGCCAGATGAGACATAGCTTAGTCCATGGCACCTATTTATCTCGTGTATTTAATGATAATAAAATGAGATGATCTAAATGAAGTGATAGACAGAAAACTGAATTATTTTCTACCAACCTCAATGACGTATTTTTAGCAAATACCTGTGTGTTTTCATGTAAGGGCTGTGAAAATGTTCCACAAAATAGGTAATTTATGCTCTCATTTTGGAGCAGTTGGGAAAGGACCTTCTGAGAGCTCCAACTTGATTAACGATGTAAATCAAGGAAGAAATGATGGGAGGCAGAGATATCCCTAGCAGGAGACTGTTGCTTTCTGGGTGAAAAAAACAACAATGTAATGATTTTGATTTTCAGGTTCTTCAAGAAGCTTATCAGCAATATCGGTGTGTAGATTCTTATTACTATACCCAGGACAATTCCTTACTTTTAGTTTTCCATAATCCAATGAATATACAACATCTGCATTGTGAATATTGGAATACTGCTCTTCACTCTAACGTGGGATTCAGGTAATCAATTTAGACAGTTCAGTTAATTAGCCAGTTAAGTTAGATAGTTACTTGGGTTTTAGTTTCTTAACCTAAGTGGTTTAATTCAAGGAAAGTATTTGTGTAGTCCCTAGATTTAATTCCGCTCACTGAACTGAATATCTACCATGCAACTTACACTATAAGCTATACACTTTTAGCTATATCACTAAGAGACAAACATCTTTCTTGGCTTGTGGGTATCTAGTGAAGACATTACTAGAATATACGTTTATTCATTTTGACTTTAATAAGTTTCTCTCTGAAAGCTTTCAACCACAGAACATGACCTTCTGTTTGCTGGCTTAGGTAATACCACATGATCTGGGTAAGATCCAAAACAAAAACAATTGATTTTTTAAGTTAAGGTGTTATAGAGGTTTTTTAATGTAATGTCTTGAATTATAAATGTATCATTCTTCTTTGTTTTGCTTTTATTTCAAAAATGATGCTGTTAACTTCTTTTCTAGTCTTACTTGAGACTAGGACCACTAATATAATTTGGAGAAAGCACCCTATTCTAGGTTTTAAAGGTGTTTTGAATGTGCAACTACATCTGATTTCTATTATATTTTCTTCTTTGACTCACAGAATACATAAAAATCACTTTTAATTTTAAATATTTGACATTTTTGCTATGGTACATAATTTTAAAATATATTAGTATATAATTACATATAGAATATTTATGCTATGAATTTTGTTGGTACCTGCTTTATTATTTAATATATGGTTTATAGTGGCATTGCAAGTCTTTTGTGACCCATCCAAAAATTCAGTCCAGAGCTCAATAGAAGATTCAGGTATACAGAAGAAAGAAATAGTACCTCAGATTCTCCAGTCAAATAATAAAAAGGAGAATCATGAAGAAAATTTGTATGACTTATAAGATACCAACAAACAAAATAATAAATATACTATTGAAGATACAGAAGGAGTAGAGAAAGGAAAATGAAGCTTAAGTGACAACAGAAAACTTCCCAAATCCATAGAGAAATGAACACTAAGAGCCACAATATCCAAAACTCTAAACAGGTTTAACTTGAAGTTGTTTTTACCAACACAATTATAATAAAATTATGAAAAATGAAAAATAGAATTTTGAAAGCAGCAAAAGCAAAGTGACTTGTCACAGAGAAGACAGCTTCATAACACTATTAGTGAATGTCTCAGTAGAAATCTGGTAGATCAGGAAATAGTGGGATAATACCTTCAAACTAATAAAAAACTGTGTCACATAGCAAAAGTGTCCTTCATATATAAAGAAGACATAAAGTCTTCCCTAGATAAACAAAAGCTAAGGGAATTTATCATAATTAGATCCTGATTGCCAAGAAGGAACAAGAGAATAGAAAAGATGGCCTGAGAGTATCAGAGGAAGCAGCAGGACTGTACCCTCTGCAATCTCAGAGTTGTAAAGATGAAATTTTTGCTTTGAGGAGAAAGCCCCTGAGTACTATGTTCCACAGTGGTGGAGGCTTAGGGAAGTTGTTCCCAAATGGCAGCTTAGGGAAACTGTTCCTCAGGATTTGGTTCATTAGCACTATAACCCTACAGCAAACAGACAGGGAAGACTGGCTAGTACCACTCCAGCTGGCAGCAGACTTTGGCATCAGCCACACGGCATTGGTTTTGGGCACACGCAGAGTGCAAGAGTCTGGGTGGAAGGGCTAGGAAGCCAGCATGGCCATGAGGGGGCAGTGTGTGAAGCTGTGAATGTAAAGGCAAAGCTGCAGAGAAGACCTCAGCAGTTTGGAGAAGCTAAGAGCATGGATTATCTCAGGAAAAGTGCACGGAAGAAGCAGAGCCAGCCAAACAGAGAAGCCACAAGAGCTACAGCAACCCTCAGTGCTGGAGAGGCAGAACCACCCACACCACTGGAGTTCACAACTTGGCCACAGACTGTCTCAGATGCTGGAAATGTGACTGCGGATTGAATGTTCGCCCTACTGGATTTTGGACTTGCTTTGGTCCAGTATTTTGCATCCCCTGGTTTATAACTTTTGGAATGGAAATGTCTGTCTTGTCCCATTGAATGCTGGAAATATTTAACTTTCTTTTCATTTGCACGGGGAGTTGAAGCTAAGAGATTGCCTTCAACCTCAGAAGAGACTTTAAACTTTTGATTTTCCAACAGTGATGAGCTGAGGGCTTTTGCAATTCTTAGGGATGGACTGAATGCCTAAAAAATGTACATGCGAGGGGCCGGAAATTTACCTCAGTGGTTCCAGTGCCTGCCTTGCAAGCACAAGGTCCTGAGTTTGATCCCCAGTAACCACATACAATAATGCTGGGTGTGGTGACTCACGCCCACCAGACATCATCAGTACCACATACCACAGTGCCGGGCATGGTGGCTCACGCCTATAATCCCAGCACTCTGGACGCAGAGATAGGAGGATGGCTGAGTTCCAGGCTTGCCAGGGCCAGCCTGAACTACAAGGCGAGACCCTGTCTTTAAAAAGACAAAAAAAAAAAAAAAATCCCAGCACTCAGGAGGCAGAGACAGGAGGATTGCTGAGTTCGCAGCGTCTTGCCTGGGCACCATAGTGAGCTCAGGGCCAGCTTGAACTACAAAGCGAGACCCTGTCTCCAAAAAGCAAAAAAAAAAAAAAAGACAAAAAAAATTGTACATGCATAAAAGAATGTACATGAGTCTTTCAGACCCCTGGGGCAGAATGTTATAGCTTGGGTTTGGATGACCCTTAAAGAGTTCATGCTTTTGCAGAGGTATTTAAATCTAGAGTGTGTTATTGACTCGTGGCAGGGTTTAGACCTGAAGGGACTAGGATTAAAGGCATCAGTCCTAGTCACTTAAGTAGTCTGAATAAGATAAAGGGGACAGAAAGACACTATTGAACTCTCGTTACCTTTGTTGCCTTGTGCCCACAATGTTGTTTCTCCTCTGTAATACATGTTTGCCATCCCGGCCTCAAAGCCAGCTGATTATGGACTGAAACCTCTCTAAAATCTGTAAGAGCCAAATAAATCCCATTGCCTCTGTCGGGCATTCTGTCTCATCAATGAGAAAAAGTCACTTACACACTGGCCACTAGAAAAACACAAACCGAAACAACACTGAGATCCTATTATACTCCAGTCAAAATGGCTACTGTCAAGGGCTTGACCACTCTTCTGTATTGTGGGTGTGAATGTAAACTAGTACAACCACCACGGAGGTCAGTATCGAGATGCCTGACAAAGGTACGAGTTGAAATTTCATCTGACGCATCTGTATCTCTCCTGGGAATCTTCCTGAAAGACTGAAAGACATGATACTACAGTGAAACATGCACGCCCATGTTTATCGCAGGACGGTGTGCATTAACTACTATGGAAATAGTATCCAGCCATAAAGAAGAATGAAGTCATGCCATTTGCAGGAAAATAGAGGGAACTGGTGACCATCATAGTAAAGAAAATAACTCAAAAAGTTAACATCGCATGTTGTCACAAACATAAATAAACGAATAAAATAGAGGTGTTGAGAAACTAGAAGGTAGACTTATCCATAGGGAAGAGATTGGTGGGATAGGAAGAAGGAGACAGAGGAAACTGAAATGAACCAAATATGTTATGCTTTTACCATTTCCCCAAAACGAACATCACTGACATTATATTATAAAATGCGTTAATTTTTAAAAGTATAAACATTCTGAATGCCTCACAAAATGAAACTATTCACTTGTTTTTATTTATTACATGCTTGGTTTCAGTCTCACCGTTTCATTTTATAAATGTTTGTTTTAGTATTAATCCCCCATACTGCTTAGCATTAATCCTTTGTTCTTTGATTGAATTTTCTTGCTTCATTCTTTTTTCTTTCTTTGTATCTTTTGAGACAGGATCTCACTATGTAGTCCAGGTTGACCTCTAATTTGAAGAAATCCTTCTGTTCAGTCCAATACCCCCCAGATGGGGGAAAGGGAGGAAGAGAATTTGTGCCTTATTTATTTTTGCATAACCACAAATCAGGGGCAATGCCTTATTCATTGTTGGTGTACTCATTACTTTCTCTCTACAGGGTTTTTTGTTTGTATATTTTTAATTACCAAAGTGATATATGCCTTTGTAATAATTTTAAATTATTCTGGGCCATATCCTAAATTCCTTAGATGAGAAATAATAGGGCTCTACCTCTGCTCATACAAGTGGACAGTGTATAGCCCAACTACAGAGTATTTTATTTAATCCAGTGAGCAAATTGGCTGAGGCTCAGTTAAAAGAGCTTATAATGTTCTACAAAATTTCCCTGAAAAGAGCTTTTGCCCTGCTACTCTCCAAGAAATAGTGTTGAAGGTGACTGTTTCTCCAGCTCTCATTCATCAAGATGATTGTTATTAGCCTATTTAACTTTGACTTAACTGAAAAGACCTTATTTTCAAATTTGCACATCTCTGATTGTGAATCAACTTGGCCGTTTTATACCCAACTCTATTAAAATTTATTTCTTGTGGAGTTTAAAATCACTTCATCTTTTTAACATTTTATTTATACAATATAAGTATTTGTTGACTTTAATATTGACTCATTTGCCTTCTGTGCTGCTTTGCCTTGCTTAGGAATTATTTGGAACTCATTGCTGACTCCATTCAAGACTGGGTCACAAAAGAGGAAGCTGTGTACCAGGAAGCTAGAATGGCTGAAGAAATCACTAGGACCAAGGACGAGGGAGAATTGAAACCTTCTGTCAATACAAAAAATAACATTTCCCACAAAGATACTTCTGTCAAAAAGTCTAAAAGTAAGTAACCAATTTAGCTAATACCTAGAATTAAATCCAGAGATAGTCTATTTCTTGCTTTAATCAAGACTTGGTATTGCAAGATAAAAAAAAAAAAGTACTGATTTGCCAGGTGTGGTGGCTCACGCCTGTAATCCCAGCACTTGGGAGGAAGAGACAGGAGGGTTGATGAGTTCGAGGCTTGCCTGGGCTACATAGTGAGACCCTGTCTCAAACAAAAAAATGAAGAAGAAGAAGTACTGACAAAATTCCTATGATTCTAAGACATCTGTATTCCAAAAATGATGAAACTGTACCTGTATAGGATAATGGAATTTGTGTCTCATTACCTGTCAAATCTGGAACATTAATGCTATGTATTATGGAAACTATAAATATCCTTACTGGTAGAATTGGTTAGTGAAGCTACCTAAGATTTGTTCACACTAGATAAAGTTATTCATAGTTATTGGGTCTCTGTTAGAATAACTATAGATTCTATCAAGACCCTCATTAGAACTATACAGTTGGGAATCCTGAACATATCTCATAGTACAGACACAGAGATAAAGAAAATTCGTGGGAGTCCTATGGCAGATTAGATAGGATCTTGGATCAACGTATACCTTTTGTTGTCTTCATTGTTGTTAATTTTCATGACTCTGGGTCAGTATGCAAGAAAAGAACAGAGTGACAAATAGAATAAAGTAAATTTTTAGAAGCTACTTGATTAATAAAGAAGTGAAACAGTAAGCCAATTTATCTGGAAAATAAAGATATTTCACTGTGTTTGTGCAAAGGTGTACTCCCTGTTAATAATAGTCATTAGTTATAATAGCCAAAGTTGATTTTTCCTTTACAGAGAGCTGTGTATTCCATAATTTTTGCAACCTCTCTTAATTACCAGGTAATTGTGTGCATGCCCCAATTTTAAAATTGAAACAAAATTGAATATGAGTCATTTACCAAATCCACTGAGTCAGATCCATAGCTCAGCTATGTCCTAGTGGGATCACTTAGAGTACTAAGTACCTAGCGAAATTGATAGGATTGTTTACGGAATAAAGTGAAAGGCTGCCCTCTCACACTTAGGTCTGTGGCCACACTTCTGCCATACACAGATACTGGATAAACTGGCTTCCTTGACTCTATAATGCCACTGCGCAAACCAAAAGCTTCATGGATAGGCAGCTCTAGAAGTCAAGAAAATGACCCACTTGGTATTTAAATGGCACCTCGTGAGAGTTGCATGCAGTGACTCTGCTCAGGTCAGAAAAGACACAAGCCTGTGATGGAAAGGGAAGGGCTTTGGTAGGAGGAAAAGTTAGAGGTGTACTGTGTGGTTTCAAAGTAGTAAACTAAAATTAATTAGGTAGAAATCTGAGAGCAAGAGATTCAGCTCAATAATGGATCAAGAATGGAATGCGCTGCCTCCAGGGGCTGTCACGAGCTCACCCCAAGTGGCTGCACTGCGGAGGTGCGTCCTGGAGATGGTGAGAAGGAAGTGAGAGATGAAATGAATGGGGCATTGAATCTGACAGGCTTCGAGACCCCCCCCACCCAGCGCAGAGATTCAGTTCTTCTCTACTTTAAGGGGAGTGCTAAGAAGTGTAATGTTCTCTATTGCAGGTGACAAAGGAATCATCCAAACAGAAGTAGCAGATCAAGAAAAAGAAAAGATTCCCTTTGTTTTAGAAGGCTCTCTGAAGGTAACCCAAAGAAAACCAAATGGTGCTGATGAGCCACAAATCCAAAATTACTCAGTGATGGAGAGTTGTTTGGAGTAATAGAGAATGACCTTTGGTGCTAAACCTTCAGGAATAATTAAAAAGAAAGATTTTCTCTCTACCAAATCCTGTTTATCACCAGATAAGTTTTTAAGGGAATTTGTGCTCAGCAAGGCTGGGCATGTAGTTCAGTGGCATTGTGCCTGCCCTAAAAGCTCAAGGTCCTGAGTTCAATCCCTTGTGAGAAGAAAAGAGGAAAAAAAAAAAAAACCTCGTGGAGAATTTGTGCCTCATTTATTTTTATATAACCATAAATCAGGGCAATGCCTTATTTATAGTTAGCATACTCATTACTTTCTACAGGGGGTTTTGTTTGTATATTTGTATAAAACATTTTTTGTTACAAAATTTTTTGTTACAAAAGTGATACATGCTTTTGTAATAATTCTAAATTATGCTGACCTGTATCCTAAATTCCTGAGATAAGAAATAGTAAAGCTCCACTATGTTTTATGGTCTTAAAAGCGAACAGTGCAAATACATGTATAAGCTGGGGGACATTTTTGATAGGATGTAAGCTTAGTTTGGTTTTGGAATTCTGTCCCCATGGAGTTCCATGTCACTCCTGTCACTCTGAGGAGTCTGACACTCTTCAGCGCAGAAGCTATGCAACCCCTATGATTTGGGGCTTTTAAAGAGACTTCATCAAGGTACAATCCATTGTCAGCTCAATCTCCATTCACCCGGTGTCTGAAAGTGCAAAGTTTCTCATTTGGCAAAATCATAACCTTGCGGTGAGCAGCTCCCACCCCGTTCTGAAGAAATCCAAGAGTCTACCAAATGTTGCTTCATTAGGGCAAAAAATGCTCCTATTGCTCATGAAATTCCAAGGGATTTAAAGTCTCTGTGCCAGAATCTAGGAATGAAAAGCAAGTAATTCTTATTTTATCATAATATCATGGTTTCCATTAAACCCAGTTTTTACATATCTGAAAAATGGCTTTATTTTGTTCCTATTCATCAAACATTGTTTCCATTTATAAAATTCTTAGTTGACTTTTTCATTTCCTGTTAGCATTCATGAGATACTATTATACATTCCCTTTACAGACTTTCTGTTTTCTCAAAAAATTGATTAGCAGTCTTTTATCTTTTTTCTCTATCTGCTATGTTGAACAATGCTCTACACTCTCTGGAAAAGTAAAGTGTGCATATATGTAAAGACACAATTTTCCTATCAATGTCACTGATATGTATTTGTATAGCGCACAGTTTACAAATAACAAAATAATACAGTGTTCTGTACTGCAAATTCTACTTACTGAAAGATAGTATATATAGTCGACATTTATAAATAATATTCAAATGCTTATTCCTGTAAATTTAGTGATTTTTTTAAAAAAATTGATAACCATTGGTACAATCTCAAGATCATAGAAAAGAATGAAATATAGCAAAGTGGTAACAAAACGATGAGGGTTTTGAGTAATCTTTGTTTTAAATATTCAATTTAATTGTGCATTCACAAGATTTGTTGATGATTATGGTGATCAACTGACTCATAAAACTCCTAAACATTTAATAAATTCAGGTCAATATGAGTCAAGTCTGGCAACCACTGTTATTTCCTGCTTTTGAGTCACTGACATCCTTGAATACTGGGATTAATGTCTTTCATGAGCTCTGAAAATTTCTCGGGTACTGTCTGTTCAAATGCTACCTTTTCAAAGCTTCTACCTCGCTGTCAAAAAGACTATACTATTTACCTCTTTTAGATAAACCCTTCTTTCCTACTTGTACTTTTAATACTTCTTTATTTCCTTAAGCACACTAAAACTTCTTTCATGTTATTCTTTCACATGCTTTCATTTCATTATTCCAGTACCTGTGGTCTTTGCAGATATATTTTCACAGTTTGTTTCTTCTGGTTCTTTCTCAGAGTGGTTGGTCTCCTCATGTGTTCAGATTTTGATGTGTGAGGTCATATAAGCTCACAACTTCTCTAAAATTGTAAAGGATTGTGCATTTTAGCCACAATCTTTGCGAGGACAAGCTCGAGGCCAGGAGTTCTTGGGAGAGATACTCACTCTCTACCCCACCGCTTAACCCCAGAATAAACGAAGCAGGATGGAATTCTCACAGTCTTCTATGGAGAAAGTTTTGTTTCTAGTTCACCTAAGGCAGGTGGCTTTTAAAAAAAAATACCAGCTTTCTTCAGAGGCCTCTGATCTGTTCTCCCTGGTTTTGCCGGCCATCTTTACGGTCCATTAAAATAAAGGTTTAGGCTGTTAGAGACGCTAAATTCTTGCTTTAGTGCTCATGTATACATGTATCTTATGGGAAAAGTGATTTTACATATCCTTTTCATTTCTGCCAGCTCAATTATGCATTACAATGACTTTTAAAATTCCTAATCCATTGCTTTTAGAAAATTTTGTGCCAGGAATATTTCTCAGAGCATCTAGTCCACCACATTTCTGATAAACCAGCTTTAGGACTTAAATTAAGGGTCAGTTAAATGTGAAGAAAAAAGAAATAGAGAGACCAGCAGAAAGCCTACAGTCCAGCCTAAACATAGTAAAGCTCAAGCTAAAAAAATTACAACAGAGCATGAGAGATGAAGCTGAATTGAAGACAGATCTCTGAGGAGAACTGACGGGACAGAGTACAAAGAAGTCGAAAGGGAAAATCAGGGATGATGTCTCCAAGGTTCCTAGCTCAGTGTTTTGATTTGCCAGAGCTAACATTCACAAACAGCATATCAAAAATTTGCTAAACTGGACCTGAATGGAATACATATTTAATTTTTTTCCAAAAACTTAATTATATTTTTAAATGTACTTATAGGCATGGAAAGAAGAACAGGAATGGTTAGCAGAAGAGGAATGTTTAAGGGAAGAAAAGAAAGCAGAAAAGAAGAGAAAAGATTCCAGTACAAAGAAAGGCCATGATAAAACAGAGAAAGAAGATAACAGGTCTTTGAAGAAAAAATCTTCTAGGGAGAAAGCTAAAGAAGAACAAGTAGTAATCCCAGAAGTATTAGAAGAGGTTCTGCCGCAAAGAGAACCTGAGAAAGAGTACCCAGTAAGATTAATCCCTAAAAAGCCTCTTTGGGTTATTTCTGCTTGGGGAAAATAAGATCTCTTCCATTTTTCATGAGCTCAAACTTGTATTCCACCTTCTTATAGAAAAAGTTTCTCTGTAGCCAATCACCAAGCTAGAAACAGTCTCGGGTCAGTTTTTCTTTAGTATCATGACACCAGGTTAGTCAAAGGTGGAAATTTGATATAGAAACTATCATTTAGGTACATACAAAAAAACAACCATAATAGAGCAACACAAAGATTAGCTTTGTCTAAAATGACACTTGCTAAACACATGTAGTTACCTCTCTGTGAGCACCCATGTTTCTGGTTTGTACGCTTTCATGAGGTCTTCTCTTTGCTAGGTGATCCTATTGATGAGGAAAACCTAGTAAGAAAAAAATGGAAAGAAATGTCACAGCACCTGTTCTTTGTAGCTATTATTCCAAGCCATTTGTTCTCAAATTTTAGCACAACCAGGTGTCTGGTAACAACATTTAGCCAAGCATATTTGACACATATGACCTCTGAAAGTATCAAATGTCAGCATTCTACAAAACATCAGTTCACTTTAAAGTTAGCTAGCTAATGAGAAAATTGGCTAATGAATAAAAATTCCATTTTTTCCTCATATTGCCATGATAATAGTACAACGATTTAACTTGGACTAGATGGCGAAGGTGTTCTAATGAGTTTAAAAGCACAGTCCTCTTTCAGTTCTGCTTTTCATTATAAATACTATAGAGGTTTCTAAAGATTATAGACTCTGAGTCTAAGCCTACAAAGTAACAGACACATCATTTAGCAGACATTTGATTATGGCAACTCTAGTCGTTTTATACTGATAAGTTGATTTTTGTCATTATCATTCCATGCTCAAGGCATGCTGTTTTTTCTTCCAGTTTCGAGGATACAATATGGGAGAGACACCCATCCACATCTCAGGGGTAAATTATTTTCTGTATCCTTCAGATGGAGGGCAGATTGAAGTAGAAAAGACAACATTTGTAAAAGGTACACTTTAAAAGCAACTGGTTAATGGTTTGAAAGACGGTGGTGCACCTCAGATAACCATGGGACCTTGTACTCTTGCGTGTGGGAGATCAAATCGTTGATGTACTCGGGTCAGTTCACGCACGTACCACATTCAGCATCTTCAGGCTTCAGACTCTTCTGTGTTAACTGTTATGTCGACTGAAAGGCATAGGCCAGCCCAGAGTTACCCTTGGGCCCATTGATAGGACCATTCCAGTTATTAAAATACTTCTATATGACTGGTAACTAGTATATTAGCCACTACAGTAAGCAAATATGTAAATAATAATGCTGAGTTCAACATATTCTGTTATCTCAGAAACCAAGTACACAATGTGAGTTTGCAGCATGTTTCTGAAGCACAGAGTTTGGGGACCTATTGCTGGTATTTTAGCTTCTATTTGGATTTACAAATGCGTACAATGTATTGAATATCACATGGCTCAAAGTACAGTATTTTCATCCTAAATTTGCCAGCTTGGACATATAGCTTAACTGAAGTTAAAGATAAAAGGCTGGACTTTTAAAAAGAGATTTAAAAAAAAAAAGCAGACAGTTGAATAAAAATGAATGAGAATGCTAAAAGAGAATGAGTTTTTAGAAAATAACTTCTATAATTATAATGACCATGGGTAACTCACTATTTTGTATAAGTACATAAACCTTCTATGACCTCGTTTGATGAGTCAGAGGTGGGTGATGAGAGACATGCGTTGCCTCAGCCGATTTATTTTGGCTTGAGATGTGACGCGGAGGCCTGCAAGTATCTCCTCCGTCCGTGTTCCCTAGGACGCCCTTCATCGACGGCGACACTTCCAAGCTTTCCACTCCCTGGTCCAAACTCTTTGCTGCCTTGTGTGACCGTCTAGGCTCTGTGTGGCCAACTAGTGAGACCATCTTATCCATGACTCTTCTTTAGGCTCGACGTTTATCAAGGTGAAAGTGAAAAAGGACAAGCATAATTTTATAATTCACCTGAGAGACCCAAAGAGTTTGGCAGAAAAGCAAAACAGAGAAGAAATGAGTTCAGAAGCGAAAGCAAAAGCGGAGAAACGCCGCCTTGAAGCAAGTAAGCAGCTGCTCTTTTGAGGTTAATACAGTCCCACAGAATTAACCTTTGAGGTTAATTCGCCCACAGAAGCACACGAGCCTGCCTTGCACTCTCGCTTTGTCCAGATCACATTGTCACTAGACAAGGTCAGGGAGGGTCTGCCCCAAGAGGAGCCCAAGATCTCAGCGCCCCCCCAGCCGTCTGAAGGTTCTGTCCCAGGACAGCATCTCGGGATGCGTCAGTGGGAGCCATGACAATGACAGAGCTCCACCCTCCGAGAAAATAGGTTGTGAGCCCTAAAAACCAGAGACCCCTCAAGTTTCCTGGTGTTCAGTTAATAGACATCTGTTCCTACCTCTCGTGTCTAAGCAGGTAAAGACCTTCACAATCTGGAGCTGGGGGATTTGTATGTTTTAGGGGTGTCTCCAAGATGGGTAATCTAAGGTGTCTATGCCTAGTGTCAGGTAGGGGTCAGTGGACTTTATTTGAGGTTTAGAAATATCAGCAGAGTGCTGTTTCTTGGAGAATCTCTGGAATGTGTGAATCTCCAGTATGACAAGAAAAGCAGAACCAATTTACAGCGAAAGGCACAGGCTCAATTTACAGGTGAAAGACAGAGGCCCAATTTGTATGTTTGACTCTTCAGAGTTTTGGAATGAGTTTTATCGCAGGGGGAGAAAGGCAGTATAACCTTGAGTAACTGTGTGTCCTAAAGTTATAGGTTTCTTAAAAGTATCCTTTTTTTT